>OZ023212.1:18555834-18655834 GCA_963995525.1 Escarpia spicata
AGAGAGAGAGAGAGAGAGAGAGAGAGAGAGAGAGAGAGAGAGCTGCTAGACAAAGAATTCCAGCCCATTTTTGTCTGGTGACAAATTCTTTTGTGCATATAAATACTGTTACTGTTAGTTTTGTTGATTTTATATGTGTCAATTTATATCGAAAAACTAAAATTTATTTTCTGTTTCGATCAATTCATTCAATTCATCTTACTTTATGGGTTTCAATTCCAATTCAATATGTTGGGGTTTTATTCAATTCCAATTCAATTCAAATTCATGCATTTTTTTTATCGATTCAATTCAATTAAGAATCGAACCCAGGTCTGTCTGATACTTCCACAACTTCCATGTAAAAAATTCAACTTCACCTACATGCAAGTTTGTTGCCTTGTGTTGTGACATTAGTATAATCACATATATACAGTAACTTACCCAACATTTGGCAAGCCCACAATGTCAAGTTGGTTCCAACTCGACCAATCAAACCAACCTTTTCCTCAGCGGTGGCCCCTTTCTTTTTTGGTGGCATTCTGGATCGGCTGCATCAAGAAACAAAGGCAATGTGTCAACCTCACACAATCGACATCATGTAAACATCCATTCAACATATGTAGTACACCTATAACTTGAAGTCAATTTGTGTTTTTTGTTGGGAACATAAATTTATGCTTGTGAAGTTGTGTTGTTAACAGTTTTTGCGAATGTTTTTGTGGACGGTGTTTAGTATGTTACAGGCAGATGTGGACTGTGTTTAGTATAATTTACTATTTAAACACCATGTCCGTCCATAACCGTCTGCAAGTGCGGACTACCGACACTATTTGTCAACTATAATGCTCCAAATATATACTTTTGTACTTCTTTCATGTTTGACCACCTTCATTAGGTTGAAGATTTTGTCACTTTTTGGGGGTAATTTTTGGCACCAGGAAAGAGATAAGAAATGTAGTGGTGCGATTTAGTGGTTAGGGGATGTAGAAAGGGGGGAGGGAAGGGAATGGAGTGTGTATAAGATTCAGAGGTGGTACTGGAGCCTGGACTCAAAAGATTCCAGGGTGGTTGCAGATACCACTTCATGGGGCAGGCTGTTCCACTCAGCTATTGTGCGCGGGAAAAATTATATCTTCCTGTACTCTATACAGTGATAGGGAAGGTCATACCCGATGTCATGGGTTTTCCTTGTTTTAGTTTTAGGAGGACCGGATGGTGTGGGCAGGTACAGTGAGTTTATTGTGATGGCTCCTGTTTTGCATTGATAAATTATATAGGGTACTGAGGCGTGCTTTCTTTCTACTAACTGTTGTAACATCATAAATACAGTCCATCTGTCACAATAATGATTGTGAGTTTTAAAGACTGGTGCTGTGACCGTGTGAGTGTCTCACTGTTTTGCGTTAGTTACTCAAATTCCTATGATTATTGCCTAGGCCAGGGGTGGTATACCGTATACTAGTCTACACGCTTGTGGCGTCACCGCGGTGGAAACGCTTGCCCGTGCTTGTAAGTGGTTATGGTCGGTGTTTAGTACAAGCCCCTCGAGTCTCGTATTGGCCGTAACCGATAGCCCTAGTCTAAGTCGTGGTCAAGTTCAGCTTCAAGACTCAATTTCTCAAGTTGTATCGAAGACCCCTGTCCTAGGCCGAACTACAGACGTTATGTTCCAAGTCGCTTAGTCTTAGGCTTAGCTTAGCCTAGGCTTAGGCTTAGCCCTTACCCTTATCATGCTTATGCAGTTATGACGCTGTCATGAAATGAATGTTCCAAGTCGCTATGTCCCAAACTGTGGACGATGTGTCTCAAAAAGGAGCGTTATGTCCCAAAAAAGACGATTTGTACTGTTCGCTGTAAATTATAATAAATGTCACTGTTATGCTTAAAAGTCGTTGTTCTGATCAAATAGCTACATAATATATTAAGCTTTGTAGCCAAATATCTGCGGACATCGCTATCGTTTCTAATATCAATGTTCATGCCATTCGCTAGGTGGCGCCATTACGCCCTAATTTTGCTTCGACTCATGGGCCCTATTTCTTTTGCAGTCCGCGGAGACGCCAGAAGCGGAGAAAGCGGAGAGGGTCAAATAGAATAGACTTCGGCGCACATCGGAGATGATAGCAACCGCCTTGTTATCGCCCATAAACAACATGGACGCAGAATCACTAGCCGAGTCGTTTTGTTAGTTGTTTTTTCTTAAACTACGATGATGCTTAAAACATTAAATATGTTACATATGCTCACAAGTTCACATCATGTGCTGTTATATTATTAGTCAATCATTTTTACAAAAAAATATGCATTGATATTGTAACACAAATAAGCACTATGTCGTATGTGTAACGCCTGTGTCAATGCCGATGCGTTCATTTATGTTAAAATATGTATTTATTCGTGTACTGTGTATAATTGGAGGGGCAAATTATAAAAATAGTGTGTAGACCTACTATTAGACCTGGGTTCAATTTACTTTTGTCTGCCAACTAAACATTGATAGTTGTGTGCACAATATCATATTTAATATGTAACTTGTTAAAATCATGTTGTGCTGTAGGGCATGGTACTTACTCATCAAAGATGGGACATCTATGTGCTGTGTTTAATGATGTAACTATTAGAAATAAATAAGAATGACAATTCTTATCCAATAAAAGCATGCATGCTATTGTGTTATGTAATCCCACATGTTCACATTACATGATTGTATATCTTTTTACAAGACACATTGTATATGTCACACATCCATTGTATGGTCCTTCAAGAAGCTGGGTGTATAACAAATATGTGGTTGTATTTGCATGGCAAACAGTTCCCTTTAACACATTCCAATACAATAAGTATTGTTTAATTCACATTACACTGATGATGTGTTCACGGAAACTGTTTGAGAGTAGCTGCCTAACCTGAAGGAGACGAGAAACAATCTTGGATCATCACCAATGTCACGATCATAGTCAAAGCAATATGTGTGTTTTTCATGATGTAATTTTCTTGCAACGGAGAAATAAAACAGTTGAATTGCATTATGATGTTACCCTTACTAAATAAGTATATTTAATGTATGTGCAAATAATTCCATGCAACAAAGGTGCATGTTCATATCATATTTATGTAGGCATTTGTTTTCATATTAGTGTGTAGGCATTTGTTATGCAAGAAATACATTTTGACTGTCAAAGGAGTGATATTGAGTAAAGAATAAAAAATATGTATACAATCTCTTCACGGTTCAAATTAAATCTTCAAGCACTGTTTCTGATTGATTTGTTTGTGTGTTGTTTATTAATCACATAAAAAATACATCACTTCAGATAGAAAAGTGGTAGGGGCGACATTAAAACTACATTACACATGCTGAAGGCAATTAATGGAATCAGTGGATGTGCACAACCAGTACTGTTTTGTATGCAACATTCAAACACAAACAGGAATTGAACCTGCCACACATCACTGGACCATTATGAACCCCACCGCTCTGATGCGTGGTAACATTGCATGAATTACAACATTGAAAATAATAGTAATCTATTTCAAATTATCTAATTTTTCAAGAAAAATATTAAACATTATGTGCTATTTAATTATCTCAAACATGTCGCTGCTGTTTTTATTATATCCGTGATCTTCACCGTATTCGCAGGCATGTTATTTTCTGTTGCTAAAACTATTGCAACAGTGTTTGTAGCAGCAGATTTGAGTATTGCAATTCCATCGTTTATAATATCGCTAGCAAGGATATTACAAAACTTCAGCATGTCCAAAATTTTCTAGCAAGAGTAGTTACAAGATCTCCTCGTTTTCTTTCGCTCTGTACCACATTTGAAGTCTTTGCATTGGCTTCCTGTATGATACTGTTATTTAAGGGGACACAACACCCTGAATTGAATTTTTCTTATTTCTTAGGACAGCTTGCTGAAATTTTAGGACAGTTTTTATTATATTACAAAAGGAATGTGGATAATTTTTTTGGACCCCCTTTTGACCCTTATCGGGGCGGCCATTTAAAATTTCAATGGTACCAGCTGAAAGCCTAGATCTACATAATGGGCTGGCCAAATTCACTGCAACTTTGTGGGCATATAACTAAGATACACCTGCATGTTATAACGTCGAGTTTTTGCTGATTGTTTTTGTATTTTTTTTTATACGATTTTACGAAATTCTTGTTACAAAATTTCAAACAAAATATGAACATTTTGTGTGGTAGAATTTTTGTCTTGCAATATTTTGTCCATTTCTCAATGTTATAACATGGAGAGCAATATTATGGAGAAGTTCTGAAAATTTCAAAGGATTCGGTTGGGAAATAGCCGAGATCTACGCAATAAGAGAAGTCAGTTCAGTGAAATAATTGTATTGTAGAAAAACGACGTCAAAGTTTGTGAACATTTCAACAATGAATTGTATAACAACAAATAGGCACAGAGACCTGAAATTACACACATATGTCCTCCAAGTTATGTTCTTTCTGAGGATGTAAAGTACAAGATTATAGACTGAAAAGTAAAAATGTTATCAAACATATACTTTGTGAAGCACAAATAAGAATTATATTTGAAAAAATGTCACTTGATGTAATGTTCACAGTTCATTATAATTCTATGTGCACTGTTCTGTTCTGCTGGAACCTAAAACATCCCATCACCATAGTTAGTCGGTGCAGATTCCGCCGCCCGTGTCCTTGCAATATGCCTGGTTTGCCTAGCCTCCTTCGACGCTGACATAGCCTGGCGCTTAGCCTGACTGAGGCGTTGTCGGTCGGCCTTCTCTGCAGATGCCAACAAGTGGGCACCTGTTGGCACCTGCATCACCTCACAGAGGTTCCTCATTGTCACCTCGATGCCAGCGTTGAATACCGAGACTGCGCTGCAGGTGGCGGAGACAACGCGCTCTAGTCCAACGAAGCTCGTCTTTGGGCACTTGTGCCACACCACTGAGTGGATGCTTTCATTTGCATTCTGCGTCTTCCCCAGCGTGCAGCGCTTGAGGAGGTCTACATGGGCCAGCCGGGTGTAGACGTCCTTGACATGCTCAGCGACGTCGGGTGCAAGCGGCGTACCCACATTCGTCCGGTGTGGGCCTGGTTCCTGCCCGGTGGCGAGTGCCTTCTGGTAGAAGCACCAGCTGTCAGCTCCCACCGGGCAGCGGTCGTGCTGGGGCCTCTCGTCATTGGAGACGGCGTGGTCGAAAGTCGCCAAGATCGCATCCCGCATCCCGTCGACATCATGGGGGTGGGCTCGCACTGCCTTCCCATAGTAGGCAGTGAGCTTGTTGATTGTGGCCTGCGTCAATTTCCCGAAGCCCCGGCCTCCGAGGGTGACGCCAGCCTTCTTCCCCGATGCCGCCAACTTGCGCAGTGCCGTGCCGAGTCGTTTGGCGACGTGGTTGACGCACTCTTCCTTCTGTACTTCCACGTCGCCATACACACGCAAGCTGGTGAGGTGGTTGAAGGTCCTGGCGTCTCCGTCGGCGAGCATGGTTGTGTAGCGGAAGTTCCGGTTGGTGGAGCGGGTCCACAGCAGCTACGCAGCCTTCACCTCCATGCCGCCCGACGCCCCCTCGTAGTTGCGGTTGCACTCTGGCTCGTGTGTCGTAAACCAGTCCTTGAACATTGCTGTGTTCATGCCGCCGTGTCGGGTGCTTGCGTACGCACAACGTTGGCAGTACAACGACATCACCTGGAGGTCAATCACCAGGCCCGTGATCACCTCGACGACACAGCCGATCCCGTAATGCGACTTGTGACCACGGGTCATCCACGACCCATCGTAGCTGACGGTCAAGTCGATGACGTCATCTTCCCCGATCGACGAGTCGATGTCCCGGTAGACGCGACGGACAACGCTGGCAGCATCGTCGAGCATCCGGGTCACGACAACCTTGTTGGCGTCGCAAATGGCATGTGTGTGTTTGGTGAAGGAGGTGTGTGTCAGAGGCTTCATGTCGAGAAATCTACACAACTTCACCAACCCCGCATGGCCAACTCCCATGTCCATCAATGCAGCTACTGCCTGGCGCACAACGGAGAAAGGCACGTTCCCTGCAGTTGACCCCTCGATGCGGTCAGACGTGAGGGTGGAGTTGAGCACGGTGTCACACTCTGTGCACACAGTCTCCATCGCTGCAACGAGGCCAAGTCGGTGGTCGGTGACACGGATCACCAACGACGCTGCACCACACTCCAGACACAGCAGACCTTTCACGAGTGTTGACAGCATGCTCGATCGAGTGATGACAGTCGTGATGTCACTCGCTGTCTCGGGCGCATCCTCAGTGTCGCTGCCATCATCTCGAAAAGTCGTCCTGAAGGAGAACTTCTTTTCTGTTGCCGAAGTTGATGGCTGGGGTTCAGTAACCTGCGAACAAATTATATATTATAATAACATAATAGTTGATAAATATATAATATTCAGTTCACAGTAAATACTATATTTGAAAATACATTATTTGTTTTGCAGTTTCCTCAAGTTATAAACAAGTGTGATTTTCCAAATATTCCTGCATTTTATAACAGCCTATATAACAGGTCATTGGTGTGACATAAAGCTAGTATATGGCTGTACTATAAATTACAAGAATAATTCTAGCCTAGCCTGCCTGCCAGCAAACTTGTAATTCCATTCACCATTGAAATTAGCAGTATTATTTTTATGACATGGTAAGTCATTTGTATTCATAGCCTGGGTACATTAGCCAAATATAATGTGATAAAAATGTACGTGCACATGAAATGTCAGCCAAAAGTAAAAATGAATAATACCTGGCTGACAGGAGACTGACGGGTGTCGCTCGCGTCACTGTCCGAGTCGGATCCTTTGCCTTCGACCGGAGAAACTGCTGCCGCCGCCACTGTGGCCGTCGATGGAGCCCGTGCAAGCCTCAGTTGCAGTCGCCTGCGCTTTCGACCCTTCCCAAAAGTAGCGATGTGCTTCTTCCTACCATCCGACATGGTGTCGTGCGTAGAATATCTTTTATAATAGCGGCGAATAAATGGCGTAGAACGATGGCGATTGTAAACAAACTGAGCCGAGTTCGCGCACTTGACCGATCAGCGCATGCGTATCCAGTCACGTGCGCCATTCTATCCAATCACTGCCGTAGATGGGCGGGTTTGGGTCGGTTGATACGGTTAGATTGGGGTCATTCTAACCGGAATATCTCGGAAACAGCCGAATATGCTAGATAGCCAGTGGAACCACGATGCAGTGCGATAGTGAAGCTGTCTGGTGGTATGCGACATGTCAACAAAGCTTCAAGATGGCGGAAAGTACACGCGATCGAAAACAAGCGATTTTTCGATCGGCGCTGCTTCATTGCACATAAACAAAAGAAACAAGATAGTAGGGCTCCTGCTAAATCATGTTTTTATTGCATTTATCGTATTCAGTCATAGTGACAACGTGCACATATTGAAAGTTAGATAACTTTATTATACGAATATCTCGAAACTGGAAATTCGCCAAAAATATATTTTTGGACCACAGAAATGGGAAATCCAGGGTGTCGTGTCCCCTTAACTAGGTGGAATACGGTGCAATTACCAGTATAATCACACACGCACACACACACGCATGAACCCCTATTATTATTCTCAAGTGGCCAGACAGGCATTGGAGAGAGGGGGAAGGAAGGAGGCAGATCATTCGTTTAGAAGACGAATACAGGATGGGATGAAGGAATTTCGAGAACGACCAAGTCTTAGTTGAGGCAGCTGAAAACGACGGCCAGATGGTAACAGATTGTAACAGTGATTTAGGGTGTGATAGGGATCCAGAGAGATCTGCCTTCCCTTCCTCTTTGCCCTCCGCCTGTACAGGTCGTCTACACTGGTAAGTTCCTCTCCGATCACCTTGCTGCCGAGTCTGATGACGCGACTCAGGATATACCGATTGGTGACACTCAATCCACCATGCCATGCCAGAAAGCCAAAGGTTACAGTACTCTCAAGGTAACAGCCATACAAGGTCCTCAGAACATGATGGCTCACCCCGAGGGATCTGAGTTTACGCAGAAAATAAAGCTTCTGTTGGCATTTCTTGTTGTTATTTGACATTTCTGATTTCAATCATTAAATGTTTTGTCATCATGGCGATAATACTCAATTTGGGACGTAAAAGAACCACTGAGGACGACAAGCACCCTGGCAGTGACCACCCTCAGTGCCAGCATAGAAAGGTCGGCTTGGCGATAATGTTCTGAAAAAGGCTGACTAGTTGAATGAGACCTCATAAGATCACTGTAACCACAATATATACAGACTAGTCAGTTAATAGAACGTTGCCGAGTGCTGGAAACAACTAGAACTAGAATACAGAAAACCCTTATTTCACTTAGTTGAATAACCCAAATACATATTTACACGCTTCATCGTGTATATTGCTCAAGTAAAATGTATATCATTGCGTTATCACATGTACAAAGCAAACTGAAAACTACATATTTCAGTTTATATTCTGTACAGTGCTACTTACCTTTCGTTTATATTCCGCCATGTTGAAAGTCACGTGGCCGATTCAACCGGAACCTCTCCGCATGCGACATGCCCTACAGGCGCAGAAATCGGAGCGGTCCGGAGAGCCTCTCCGGGCTGTTCTTTTTAACGCTGAGAGATCACGTGATCTCTCCGCGTCATAATAGAATAGCAAATTTCTCTCCGCGGACAGGTCGGAGAGACTAAAGAAATAGGCCCCATATGGTCACACACACACACACAATGCCGCATTGCCACAATGCCCCACCGCAATGCTCCAATTACATGGTCGGAATGCTCCAACGGCATGGTCGCAATGCAATGCACCACTTTTGGTCAGAATGCACAACTCATTATAATATTGTCAAACCTGTGTGTATGTCTGTGTGCGTGCGAGTGTGCGTGCGAGTGTGCGTGCGAGTGTGCGTGAGTGTGTGTGTGTGTGTGTGTGTGTGTGTGTGTGTGTGTGTGTGTGTGTGTGTGTGTGTGTGTGTGTGTGTGTGTGTGTGTGTGTGTGTGTGTGTGTGTGTGTGTGTGTGTGTGTGTGTAAATCCACTGTATATATTCAACTATTAAATGTATAATTAATAGAGATAAAAAGTATTGGTTCGTGGACTTAATGTCTATACATTCGTGAAAGTAAACTGTTTAGTCTTTGCATACATGTGTGTTACATATAAACATTATATCAGTACTAGCATTTTGTATAACTAAAATTGTAACATTATCCTGAAATTATGTCCCTGTCCTTTGATTCGTTTGCGTCTTTGATTTGTTTGTTTTATTTTAGAGTACCCCATAATTTATAATATATCTAAAATCAGCACTTATGTTACCCTGAATTTGTTAAATTACAATCTTGGTTTTGGTTTGCATGTGTTAAGAATACTTAGAGGCTATCGTAATTGGCATCTGCTTTGCTTTATCTGGCAGATTGTTTCAAGCAGTCTATCCTTTGATTTGTGCATGTTAAGGATTTATAGGCCATAGTAATTGGCTTGATACTCTTGTATTGCTTCACTAAGCAGATCTTTTTGTTTGAATACCGGCATTGTACACCTAACTGCATTGAAACAAAGCATCCAAGATCGACAGTATCTCTTGAATCAAACTGTAGAATGCAGTGTCATAAGGACACTGTGTTTAACTGTTGACGACGGTGCCTTTGCTTTAAGATTTGTTTTATTCAGGTAGGATGAAAGACATGTTGAGTGGTACACGGCATCGTTAGCTAGCAAGTCCTCCTCCGATATTGTGCGTATCATTTCCTCGTCTCTTCTTTGACATGCAGCCTTCTTCAGGTTGGTTGCCGGTTCAAATGTTTCAATTTTATGCAACTTTGTGTCTTTCCTGTGTGATTTCGTCGAACACACAATACAGACAGACCATGCAATTTGTCGAACCAGTGTTCTTTCTTGTTGCTACACTAGATATACGTGATACTGATTGTTGAGAATCAGTATCATTTGGTGTTTCTTGTTTAGACAATAGCCTAGTGTGATAAAAAATTGACTTGCTCATGTACGTTTTGAAGCAACTCCTGTGGTACAGTATCTGTGGCATATCTCCAAGGCTAGGAAGTGCATCTATTAGACGGTGATATAGGCCATCTCTCCATGTTTCCGTTGCATCCAACAATGATTTCTGCCAAGTACTCGTTGTTTTTGAGTTTTAAATTGTTCAAAAATTCCTGACAAATGACGCATTTTGAGAAGTTAATTGAGAGACGCCTTCTCTTTGTCATTAGCTTTATGGGGCTTGATTCCATTGCAAATGTTCAGCTCTGTTGAAATAAAACTGGTAGTGTCAGGCACTCTGCCTCCTTTTATTGAATGAAGAGAAAGTGACGAACAATGTGTTGAAAAGGAATTCGCACTACAATAAACTTAAATTATATGATAATTTACCTTTATTAAATGTGTCTGTACATTTATGATAGGTTTATAACCAGGATGCCACGTATTCAACAAAGATGCATTTGTCCAAATTCTTCACACTTAGCGGCATTGCTATTATCGCTCACGGCTGTCAAGGTTTATTTATTCAATAATTACGTTAATTGTTACATGGCATGCATTGTTGCATGCTGTTGTTTTATGCAGGCACTTATTATTGTTGAAATAACCTTGATAAGACTTGTTAATTACATTAAGATTAGTCTAAGTAAAACTTACCAACCCAAGACTAATTCGACCACAAATAAACGTACTACCCCCCGATTGCGAGATTTTGTTATCGCATGTGGATCAGCTCGTATTTATTATGCTTCGTAGAATATGCAATTTTGAAAAACATATGGCGAAAATAATTATACTTTTCATCGTTTGACTCCAAAGCAGTTGTTAGAACAATTTGTCTTAACATTTGCAGAATAGCACAATTTCGAAAATTCATCATTTAACGGTGACCTTGTTCAACCTTCGCTCCACACTTACAGCACCAGTTGATAGTTCGGTACGTGTCATACCTAATTTTGACGAGGATACAATAAGGTTTACAATGATATATGAAGAGGCATTGTGCATGTAGGCAAATAGATATGCAACCATCATAAACCTAAGCCTACAACGATTGTGGAATCGTGCAATTTTGAGCAGTCATCGTTTGATAGTGACCTTGTTTGACATTCACTACACACATAATGCTTCTTTTAACATCTATACCTCTTTGTAACAGGAAAACAATAAGCTTCCCAACGGAATATGAAATGGTCATCAGTAAGTAGGTAACGTAGCTCCACAACCATTACGATTTTGTAAAGCTTGCGGGATAGCGCAAATTCGAACATTCATCAATTGACGGTGACACTGTTTGAACGCCGCTCCACACAAACTGCTTCACCTTACAGCGCCATGTCACACCGCATTTTGACGGAGAGAAAGTGTCCTTTCATATAGTATATGGTTTGTCCGTAGTGGTGAAGAAAAAACACGGTCAGTGTAACTTTATGATGTTCGCAACATGGTGAACTTTCGAATATTCGTCATTTGATGGGTAACTTGTTTGACCTTGTCGTCACCCTTATCATTCCTGGACACAGCATCATACCGTACATTATCTTGAAGATAATAATATATGACATGGCCATTTTCTTGTTAAATAAAGTAGCTAGACAGCCTTTGTAATATTAAGAAGTTTTTGGAAGCGCCCAATTTCTAAAATTGATCATTTTACAATGACCTTGTTTGACCTTGGATTCACGCTTACTGCACCAATTGGCAACTCAACGACAGGCCTAATTATGACGGGGAGATGTATTGCTTTCCAATTATATAACATTTGGGTGTGTGTAGAGGGTGCCATTTAAATCGGTATGTTAGGTGGTTTTACCGCTCGCCTTAATAACGTCCATAAGCCAAGGCAAAAGACCGAGAGTTCGGGACCAGTGACACTAAATTTAATAACCTGCCGTGGCGCTTCGCAGCGCCATGCGAGTGCTAAATATAGGTATACATTGTGCGGTTGACGTCATGTTCTCGAATTGGTCGGGCTTTTAGACACACCCTTTTCGTTCTTTCATTTTCAGCCACAAATCACCGCAACCGGAAGGAAATGACCGAGATTCCTACACCATGCACCAATTTGCGCTGGCGAGTGCACATTAGAGGTGAAACCACTAGCTGTTAGACTTCATTTTGTGTTAAAACATAGTGCCCTGAAAATAGTGATATTTTAAATTTGAGACTCTTTTTTTAATGTGAACTAAGTGCACTAAACCAGGCATATCAACAGGTTCTGTGGTACAATGTATTGGAAGTAAAATGTGCATATCTGGAAGAGTGTAGTTGGCGGAGTGATTTTTTCCACATAGCACACGTACGTGGGTGCAAAAAACGTGGTTATTTTGGTCAATATCGATACGCACCGTGTAAGCATGCGTTTTAAAAGAGCTGGAAGTATGTGATTTTGATTAAATTTCATCAGTATATCAATGACATGATAGCATGCAGTGGCTAGCTGTGAATTAATTTCAGATTTTTGTCAGTTTTCTTATAATCTGATAAAACGTTAACATGGTCGCCAATGGGAAATCTAATAGTGGTCTCACCCCTATAGGCATAGCCTCATTATCGAAGGACGTACGAATTTCTATTCGCCATTAAAAAAAAAAAAGTCGTCAAGATCCAGAAGGACATCTCGACGAATTTGTAGAATTTGCGGATTAGTACAGAGCAGGCAAAGTCAAAAGCACTGCATTTGACCATCATGCCTAAGGCTAAGGCTAAGGCTAGACAAGAAATATCTGAAAATGAACAGCATTTGCAAACGTTTCTTCGTGCTGAAACTGAAGTACTTTGGTGCGTGGAAACAGGTCAAAGGGGAAAATTAACGGAATGTTCTTTCTACGACGTGAAAAATGAGGCATCAATAACCAAGTTGGGGAAATTGATCACCCAGGAAAAGAAGGGTGTAAATTTCGTGCTGTACATGAACTCTACGCCAAACAAAAAACTATGTGATATGTTACAGAAGAATGTTACACGTGTGACGATTAAATTTTTGAACTCCAACTTCGCGGAAACCGATGCAAAGAAGAACAGAATTGTGGACTTGCTTGGCCGACTTGCAGTAATGACCGGTGATGATACCAACAATCTGATCATGGATATTTTCTTAAGCAACGAAACAAAGCTGATGCTCAAGGAGGCACCGAAAAAGCAAATCGAAAGCTACTTGAAGACGAACTCGAAGTTGAGAAAGAATCATGGCAATGCCGATGCGTAAGTAATTTACAAATATTATTTATAGCCTATAGTCTAGTCTAGATACTAGTCTATACTATACTATAGCCATAGGCCCTAGCCTAGGCCTAGGCCCTATGACATGTAGTTTTCATTAGAAAACTAATTCCAATAATATTATGGCTGTTTCATTTTTGAAACAAGTGGCATGCCAGCAAGTACGTGGTTGCTTCTTTGAAATACTGCAAGAAAAAATTGCTTAAACAAACATTTTTGTATTATATGAACTTTGCCTTTGCTTTGGCGATCTTTTACTTTCTGACCTAACCATGAAAACGACCACCTACAGCCACCAAACTTCTCGCATATCTCACATATCTTACATACATATACACACATTACATCACAAAAACAATTCTTATACATTCCCATAACGATAAAAATTCACAAAACAAACTCAAGTAACATCACCGGCAATGACTACCCGTAGCTCCACGGTTACCGTAAAATCAATATTGTGTCGAGGCATCGCGAACACGAACACACGGAGTCCCTGTGAAAAGCATTGTCTTTATACAGGGACTCTACGCACACAGTAACGGGGGTCAATACAGAGATGGTTTTCCCATTGGCGACCATGTTAACGTTTTGTCTGATTATAAGAAAACATGACCTATAAAATGTCTTGAACTTCTCACTTGCTGTTATCATCAGCTTATTGACATGCTGATAGATTTTAACAAAAATTGCATACTTCTGGCTCTCGTAAAATACCTGTATGTCAATATTTACAAATACCGGCAAGCATTACTCCGCAAACAGGTCACACAGGCAAATTGCTGCCAAATATCCTTCCGCTTATTCATATCATCTAAAAATCCACTATTTTACAGTCAACACCTACAATTACGCATGACAATCTGCCTACTCAAATGCACTTATGTCACAGCATGTGAATTTATTTAAAAAAAAATTGTTCTCAAAAATACACTACAATTTCTTCGTCTGTAACCAAACAGGAAGTCTATCTAGAATATGACCCTTAACGATAGAGCTGTGCCAGTCTGGAAGTAAGCAGAGATGGAGTAATCGTACCCTGTAATCGTACTCGTGGTAATCGTCCTCATACTTTTTGAGTAATACTCGATTACATTGGTAAAAAAAGCCAAGTAATCGTAATCGTACTCGATTACATTATCAAAGTAATCGTAATCATGATTACTTAATCACGATTACAATTTTTTTCATATAAACAGTTGCAAGCAAATAGATTAGACAGATAGAAATGGCAATACCAGACGTAATCTAATCAATGTAATAGTAATTGAGCTATCATTTTCCTATTAGGCTATAACTAGCATTACCACATGACAAATAAAAACTGCATTACCTAAACATGTTTTGTTATGCAAGTAAGGAGCTTCTTCTTCTGAAGTAAATGGTTTTGATTTCATGAAAATCGGACAACTACTGACAAAGTTATTAAGTTGGAAAGGTTACTACCCCAAAGGTTTTCATTGGAACGGTGAACATGAAAAATAACACAGAAAGTATAGGGTCTCAGTA
Source organism: Escarpia spicata (assembly GCA_963995525.1). Taxonomy (NCBI): domain Eukaryota; kingdom Metazoa; phylum Annelida; class Polychaeta; order Sabellida; family Siboglinidae; genus Escarpia; species Escarpia spicata. The sequence goes on from OZ023212.1 coordinate 18,570,538, forward strand.
TTTCCTGGGTGTACCCCTATTTTACAATTTTTAGTCCTTTGGCCGAAGGTCCAAGGGACTATTGCCATCAATCTGCGTCTGCCGTCCACCGTTAGCTGCCGTATCTCAGAAACCGTTCAGCAACTTTTTCTCTAATTTTGCATAGACATATCTTAGGGCACTGCCACTATACACGAGAAACCTGTATTTGATTGAATCATTCTAAGGGCTCCCTAGGGCCTCCAAGGACCCCAAAACTGGTAAAAATGTAACATTTGGCCTATTTTTTCAAAAACTGTTCAACTTTTTTTCTAATTTTGCATAGATGTATCTTAGGGTGCTGCCATTATATACAAGAAATCTGTATTTGATTGAATCATTCTAAGGGCACCTAAGGGGCCCCCAAAGTGCAAAAGTTTTACATTATCTAGTGATGTGGTTTTGAGAAGGGCCCTTGAGACCACCCCCAACAGTAGATGCTGTGTATTGTGCCACAAAGTCAACAGCTGTGACTAATCTCTACAGCCTAGTCCATTGAGACCTTGACTAATCTTTAATTGGTCACAGCACCCAGGCAGAGTAGACACACTTGACCCCTGTTAGACTGAACAGTTGCCTAACACTTTTAAACTGTATCTTCAAAACTATTGATTTTCTATAATTGCAAGTTGTGTTTATTTTGATGTTCATTTAATTATTATAAAATGGTGTGACTCTGGTGTCTATTAGTTAAATATGTATTGTCTGTAGAAACCTGTAGGTGACAAACATAGAAAATTTATATTCTGTCACCTGTAGGTGACAAACATAGAAAATTTATATTCTGGACAACTATAGAGTGAAATATCCTACTTTATTTATATCAAATGCATTCTACTGTTCTGTTTACGCTTGCCATGCCTTGTGTAGACATAGTACTGTGTAAATCAATTGTATCAATATAGACTAATAATTACAGATTCACAATATAGTTGACATCTGAAACAACCAAATGTCAACCATTAGAAGAGTTGACATAGTTCCGCTATACACAAGCAAGAAATATGTATTTGATTGAATCATTCTAGTGTCATCAGCATATGGTAGAACATACATTTTCTACATCATCATCACTAAGGTTGTTGTAAATTTCACCAGCTGCCATGTCAAGTCCGTTATAATTGTGACTGACAGTGTTCAAAATTATTCAGGTAAATAGCAAATAACAAAGGACATAAGTTTTCTCCTTGCCATACCTCTACACATGAGAAGACGGCTGACACAGCCTGGCCCTGATTTATACATGATTTAGCATTTTTGTACATGTTGTATACAACTTTGAACACATTACCATTAATACCGCATGCAATTATCTTAGACCACAGTGAGGACCGGTCTGCTAAATCAAATGCTTTCTTATAATCGATGAAGGCACAATAAAGCCTTTTGTGTCAAGATAAATACAATTCAACCAATACCCCTATCTGAACACTGCCTGTTCTTCACCTATTACATTCGCTTTGTTTAGGTATGTGGTCAGTCTGGTGTTCTGAACAATCACTAAGGATTAATGAACGCTGTCGTAGTATTACGCGCTTTAATAGAACCTCATTATACTAGAGGTCAGAGTTCAGATGTTCATGTGTTAAGGCTTTGATTAAACATTCATTCCTTCTAACGTGTCTTATAGTAAACTGTCATGTAATAGCTATTATCAGTACATCCAAGCAACACAACAACATGGTGACAGCATCGGGATCAAACTAAGGGCGGCGGTAACGTATTGACACTGAAATCGTGAACTTTGAATCAACTGATGATTGAAAAATATGTCTTTATTCGCTGTGCCTGAAATTTGTTCAAAAGAATCACGCGCAACATGAATGATGTCACTCGACAGCCGCGTCTGGGTCAAAGGTCACGTCACATGCAATTTGACAGCTACGTGTAAACAACAGAGACATTCAGCCATCTGTAATTTTTACCGGGGCTCAAAAGCAGCCTGGCTGGTAGTTTTAAGCTACACAATTTATAAGACACACAGCTAACACGCTACTAGTAGGCGCGAATTGGCTAACAACAACAGCGAACATGGATCATGTACCAAGAATGGATTGGTCAGTGGAAAATCAAGCAGAAACATTCAAGTTATTTAAACAACGAATGGAATTATACTTCAAAGCAAAGCGAATTGAGGAAGGAGAACAAGTAGTACACATTCTACTATAAGTCGGCGATGAAGGACTACGCCGATACAACTCTTGGAGCCTCACAGAAGAGGAAAGGGAAGATCCTACCAAGATATTCGCCAAATTCGTTGAACAACTTGAGCCGTGTGAAAACTATCGCATCAGCCGGTTACGACTTATGCACTACCGTCAAACTTGCCAAAAGAAAACTTAGATTGTTTCATAAACAGATGCAAGCTGCTAGCTCTGAAATGCGAGTTTCAAGATAACGAATTGAATGAGCGACTCATTGAACTGATCATAGCTGGTACGCCAATTCCTGATTACCAGAAGGAATTGCTTGGAAAAAACAGGGAACTACACACTGGACGAAGCAATTCAGTTGGGACGAGCGTATGAAGCGAGTGCCTCCCACGTCCAGCAGATTCGTGACATGGGAACAGTGGCGACAACTGCGGTGCATAGCTTCAGACGTAGTGCAAACTCATCCGCCAGATGTCGCAACTGTGGTCAACAACACCCATTCAAACCGCGTGAAAGTTGTCCAGCGTTTGGAGTCGAGTGCAGAGCATGCGGCAGAATGAACCACTGGGCGAAATGTTGTCTGACTAAGAAAAAACAGCATGCCAACAACATCACGCCACATCAACGCGTTCGAAATCCAGGAACAGGAACGAGCATCGGCAACGAAAACATTCGTACGCAAACGAAAAGACAATTCATCAAATGCACACTTGAACAGTCATTTGATGCACTCAACTTTCATGACGAGAAAGTGTCAGCGATGTGTCTCGGGCAAAATAATCGCGACGAAGTCTATGCGCAGGTGCAAATTAAACTGAGCAATCGTCCTGGCATCCACAATTTGAGCCTGACAGTGGACATAGGCGCACAAGGCAATACACTTCCACTGCGAACATTTCGACGCATGTATCCGGACAAGTTAAATGCTGAGGGATTCCCCGTTGATAACATCGTCGCAGCAGCAAGAGGCGCACGATTGACGGCGTACAATGGCACGTCCATCACATGCCATGGCGTGGTTAACATTTCATGCAGCTACCACAAGTCGGCATGGGGTGACACTCGGTTCTACAACGTTGATGTAACCGGCCCTGCAGTGATTGGTCTTCAGTCGTGTGAAAAGTTGAAGCTGGTGACTCTACATTGCACCATCAAGACGCACTCCTCAACAGAAGATAGACCTGCTACGGGACAATCAGCTGTCACGAGCACAGCCTCTATAAACAGCGTTGATGACCTCACTAGAATGTATCCAGAACAGTTTGACAGAATCGGCTGTTTTCCTGGTGAAGTGAAGTTGGTGGTGGATCCCGCAGTTCCTTCTCGCGTAAATCCTCCACGAAAGACACCAATTGCGCTAAAAGATGCTATCAAAAGCAGTCTTTACTCCATGGTAGAAAATGCCGTCATACGCAAAGTGCACAAGAATGAGCCAACAGAGTGGGTCTCAAGCCTGGCATATGCAAAGAAGAAAGATGGGAGCCTAAGAATATGTTTGGACCCCAAGTTCTTGAATCAGGCACTGAAGAGACCGCACCACAAAACTCCTACGTTGGAAGAACTTAATCACAAGTTCACAGGAGCAAGATATTTCTCCAAACTTGACGCCAAAGCCGGATACTGGGGTGTCCAGCTTCACAAGGACTCTCAACTCCTCACTACGTTTCAATCTTCTTACGGTCGATATGCCTTCAAGCGACTTCCATTCGGCTTGTCTGCATCACAAGACATCTTTCAATCCAGGATGGACATGATTCTCGAGCAGTGTGATGGAGCAGAAGGAATCGCTGACGACGTGGTGGTTTACGGTGCCACAGAAGATGAACATGACAGAAATCTTCATCAACTCATGAACATTGCGTCGAGGAACGGGCTTGTCTTCAATTCCAGCAAGTGCCTGATCAAGGAGAGTAGTGTCAGTTTCTTTGGCCTCATCTAATGCATTGATGGCATCAAACCTGATCCGGACAGGATCCGCGATTTGCAAGACATACCACCACCTCGAGACAAGAAAGAGCTTCAGCAGTTTCTTGGACTCATGACCTTCTTGAGCCCATTCATACCGAACTTGGCTGACAAGGCTTCAATGCTTCGAGATCTACTGAAAGAAGACAGCATGTTCATGTGGGAACCGCACCATCAAAGTTGCTTCGATGGTATGAAACATCTTGTCACCTCAAGGTCAAGTCTTCAATACTTCAACGTGTCCAAAACACCCATACTTCAGACAGACGCTAGTCTCCTTGGACTTGGCGCAGCGTTACTTCAAGAGAACGAGTCTGGTGTAATCCAACCGGTGGCATGCGCATCGAAGAGTCTATCAAGCGCAGAGAAACGATATGCCTGCATTGAGCGAGAGTTGCTAGCCATTGTTTTTGGGCCACAACGGTTCCACACGTACCTATACGGACGCAAGTTCAAGGTCGTCACGGACCACAAGCCTCTCGTTGCGATCATCCAGAAAGGTATTGTCAACTCTCCACCGCGACTACAAAGAATGCTCCTCAAACTGCAAGGGTATGACATGGAAGTTGAATACCAACCAGGAAAGGACATTGTCCTTGCGGACACCCTCTCGCGGCTTCCAAGTACGCACAACACAGAAACGATCGACCTTGACGTTCGTGTTGACTTCGTCCGATTCTCTGATGAACGCATCCAATAGCTGAGGAACAAGACGAAGGCTGATCCAGTTCTCCAAGCACTCTCAGAAACGATCGTGACTGGATGGCAATAAAGGAGTTGCCAACTAGCATCCGTTCATACTGGTCGTTCCGCGATGAACTCTCCGTGGAAGATGGAATCCTACTGAAAGGAACACGAGTCGTCATTCCTGGGAGCATGCAGACATTCATACTGGAGAAACTACACTACGGTCACCTCGGCATAGAGAAGACGAGACTCAGAGCAAAAGACTCTGTGTATTGGATCAACATCAATCGTGACATTGAGACTACAGTCAAGTCGTGTGACATCTGTCAAGAACACCAACCAGCGCAGCAGCACGAGACGCTACAGCCGCACGAAGTACCGAGTAGACCTTGGGAAGTGGTTGGTACAGACATGTTCTTCTTCAACGACGCAGACTGGCTCATCATTGCGGACTACTATTCAAAATGTCCCATCGTGCGCAAAATGCCGAAGCCATGTCTAAGCTCAAACGTCGTTTCTGTCACAAAGCAGATCTTCAGCGAGACAGGCGTTCCTATGCGTGTCGTGTCGGACAATGGCCCGCATTTCGCCAATGCTACACAGATCTGTCAAAGATGATGGCATTCCAACACGTAACGTCTTCGCCGAGGTATCCACGCTCAAACGGCTTCATCGAACGCCAAATCCAAACCGTGAAGCATGTCATGAAGAAGGCGAGGCAAAGTGGGCAGGATCTCGACTTGGCGCTACTGTGTATGCGAACAACGCCAATTGACAGCAAACTTCCAAGTCCAGCAGAGCTCCTCAATGGTCGCAAAATACAGTCAACTCTTCTGACGAAAATCGTTGACACACGCCAAGATCATGACGATATTAGAACGAGGCTACAAGAGCGACAGGACAAGATGACGTTTCAGCACGATCAACACGCAAGAGATCCCCCGCCTCTGCACAACGGTCAAGAAGTTCGCTTCCGTGATCAAGACGGCCGGTGGAGACCTGCTACAGTCCTTGACAAAACACCGAATCCAAGATCGTACATTCTCACGACACCGAGCACAAGCACTATCCGAAGAAACAGAAATCAAATCCGAGACAACTCGACTCACCCGATCGTCAGGAGAGTATCGTTTGCCAGACCGACTACAGTCCAGCCCGCTCCAGCTGTTGTGGATTCAACTACTCCCACGAAGACTACAGACGGCTCGGCTGAGAACATTGTTCAAAATAATACAACTGGACTATATGTGACCCGCTCTGGTCGTCATATTAAGCAGCGTCAGCGTTATGCATGAATAGATACAAAGACTGTAAGCAAGGCATACTGTATAGCTTATATCAGAGTTAAATCTATTGCATGTTGTTCTTTTACAAGTTTACAGTTATTTCAGAGACTTTGTAACAAGTTACTTTGAGTAAGTCATAATCTCTTATTTTGTAAACAAAAAGGGAGATGTCGTAGTATTACGCGCTTTAATAGAACCTCATTATACTAGAGGTCAGAGTTCAGATGTTCACGTGTTAAGGCTTTGATTAAACATTCATTCCTTCTAACGTGTCTTATAGTAAACTGTCATATAATAGCTAGTATCAGTACATCCAAGCAACACAACAACAAACACTTGTGCAGAATGTCACCCACTTGGCAGGTTTAATTGATCTATTCAGCAATGAGGACACTGTTTAGGCCTCACTCTGGACACTGTCATTCACAGTGTTGTGTATTGTCTTAGTTGGTGCATTGAGCTAACCTACTTGACCATGAATCATTGGTGGCTCAGGTTGTGTATTACACCCAGCTGTGGAGCTAAGATTCTCTGCCTGCTATTGTTTGATGGAAACTGTGACTAATCTGTAATTGGTCACTGGCAGTAGCTTGTGTCAACAGACAGCATTAAGCCACTAGACCCCTGTTAAACTGGATAGTTGCCTGTAGGTTTTAAACTGTGTCAAACAGTGAGTCTACCTTTTGCTCTCAAATAATCTGTCCTCTTACTAGTTTTACACATGAAGACATAATCTGGCATAACTTAATAAGTCTTTGTAGCAGCACATTTGTACTTCCAGTGTATCAACATAACATACATATTACATACTGTGTGCCACATTTGAATGTTGTGCATGTAATATTTCCATGCAATCCATTTGCATATATAATGTAAAACTTCAACAGCCGTTTTCTTCATTTTCACTTTTTGATCCCTACCATGTTCAATGCTCCATAACTTCGCCAATTTTTGTAGCAGTCATAATTTTTGAAACTGTGTAAAACACCCTACCAAACCTTTACAAGGATGTAAGAAAACAATGTTACAATTTTTCCGACTTATCACTCATTTGGTCAGCCGGGGTCACATATAGACGTATTAGTCCAAAGGACTTCAGGGCCACTTGGCCCATTTTTGTCATTGTTTTCACAACAGATAAGTAATTAATTTAGGTAATTACTTCAAATTTTGCATGTATAGGTATTTTCACACGAGGAATTCATTTTTTGGATTTTCGTTGACCTAATTTGCATATTTCATGACCTAATTAGCATAATATGGCCGACATTGAATAATAGACTGTAACAAGATGCAATTCATGTCATGTCATTAATTGTTTAGAGCATATTTACAGGGTATTAGAAAGTGTAATATATCTTGTTTCATTATAGTTCATTTCAATCCCAATTTTTTGGCAAAATTGGTGCATCATTAGCATAATTATTACAAAATGGCGGCCATATTGAATGTGGATTCAAATTGTTGAGATTGGGCAGCTCCCCCTGTAGAGATGAGAGATAGGGTAGCTTCCTCCTGTGCTGAGGGAATCAATGTTGTGGTTGTGATTGGTTAACCACCTGCTGCACATGGGATAATGCCTTAGGGCTGCCTCCCACCATGCAGTGACTTTGGTCTTGGTCCTGACTTGTCATATGTATTGTTTAGTTGTTCTGGCATAAAATATGCACAGTGGTGACACTACTTCAATTTATTATGAGCTACCATACCTATCTCGCTGGTCTGTATTGTCATGATATAGTCCAATTAATATTTACCAAAACAAATTGCCAAAATGGGGTCATGGTCCAATGCATCTCTAAATATGCCACTGTCAGAACCCTAACACATGCACTGTATTCTCTTTTATTTGAAACAGCCCTGACCGTACTCGACAACATAAGCGCCCCAGCAAGGGCACACAAGAGAACGGAACGACAGATCGGCAGGTGCCTTCACGTTCTCAAGACGATTCCGATGACAATGACAGCGCTGACGATCCGCCAACGAAGAGGACTAAATTCAGTAATGAACGAAGCTAGTCGGCAGATACGTCCGTACTTAACCCTTTATTGGACGTTGTTGCCTTGGGGCATCATACCAGTTTTATACTTTTTGCTTGGTCTATTGCCATATTTGAAAAAGCAAAATCAGTGTTGCCATATCAAATTAGTGTATATAAATATTTCTGTATATGGTCTGTCGGATACAACATCATAACACAGGTGGTGAAAACAAATTTATTTGGAAAAGTTGAAATAATAAAAAATTACATGTTCTTAGATTTTTACATTTACAGTATGATCAATGGCAGTACAGGTGCCAGCCAAGTACCGTTCGTGTACAGTAATTTTACCAAATGTTTTTTATAGAATTGTACCTTAAAATATATTGAAGAATATTTATTGTGTATTTTAATATTTTAGGTGTACGGTATTTTGTACAACATTTCACTCTGTACAACATTTTACTGTAAAATATTTTGTACGGAATTTCATTGTAGAATATATGGAGAAATGTTTACGGTGTGTCATATTTGCATGGAACTATAATAATTAATCCTAATTTTCGGCACATATATCATATCCCTACATGTTCTACAAATAACACATAATATCCAGGTACATGCATTGTGCGTGAATAAATTGACAACCATTAGTATATTTGTCCACTCAACCCGAGCCTGTCCGACGGTCTGTCCGTTGGTCACACAACCTGGCTCCAAGTCTTGACGTTGATATGCTTCCTGGTGTGGCTTACAAGGAATGGTAGTTTTCTGGTGTCGGGTAGAAGGAATGATAGCTGCTGCTGTAGTCTCCAACGTTTAGCTGATAATGCATGGTTGTCTAACATGTATTTTATTTTGTTAAGGACAGCGTATATTATCTGCATATGATGTTGATGTAATTCAACAATAAAATTGTCGACACCACTCGTATAGTTCACTGCCAGTACCAGAGGCTAAGTTCAAGGGGGCAGATTCAGACTATTTAGGACAGTTAGTTGTAACCTCGGAAATGGTAGCTAAGAAAATAAGGGCTATGAAGGATAATAAATCACCTGGAGTGGACGGGATTCCGCCCAAACTACTATTGGAAATTGTAGAACAAATTAGCGCACCGCTTGCAACAGTTTTCAATTTGTCATTAGAAGAGGGAGTGGTTCCTTTAGAATGGAAAGAGGCAAACATTATACCGTTATTTAAAAAAGGTTCGAGAAACAAGTCAGAGAACTATAGACCAGTGAGTTTAACATCAGTGATTTGCAAATTATTAGAAAGACTAATTAAAGATCACATGGTGGATTTTCTTGTTAAACATAACTTGATAAACCCATCTCAACATGGGTTTTTAAAAGCGAGGTCATGCTTAACAAATATGTTATGTTTTTTGGAAGACATCACTAGGTGGGTAGATGAGGGATCACCAGTAGATATCATCTATTTAGATTTTCAAAAAGCTTTCGACAAAGTACCACATCAAAGATTACTCCTTAAGCTAAAGGCCCATGGCATAGGAAATGGTATAATAAACTGGATAGAAAAATAGCTGAATGACAGAAGACAACGTGTAGTAATTGATGGGGAGGCTTCAAACTGGAAATCGGTATTGAGTGGGGTACCACAGGGATCAGTACTAGGACCTATATTATTCTTAATATATATCAACGATTTGGACGATGATATAACAAGCAAGGTGTTGAAATTTGCGGATGATACAAAAGTGTTTAGAAGGATTAAAAGTGATGGAGACAGACAGCATTTACAAGATGATCTTGATAGGTTGATCAAATGGTCTGAAAAGTGGCAAATGCTGTTCAATTTTGGGAAATGTAAATGCCTCCACACAGGTCATGGGAATGAAGAGGTAAAATATAAAATGGGGGGTACTGTTCTAAGTACTACTGTAAAAGAAAAGGACTTAGGGTTAACCATTAGTGCTGATATGAAGGTTTCAGAGCAGTGCGGAATTGCAGCGTCAAAGGGAAATCAAATCCTTGGATTAATTAGGCGAAATATAGCGTATAAGAAAAAAGAATTAATAGTACCGCTGTACAAAACAATAGTGAGGCCTCATTTAGAATATTGTATACAAGCATGGAGGCCATATCGCAAGAAGGACATATATATGCTAGAAAGAGTACAGAGGAGAGCGACTAAAATGATACCAAATCTGAGGGATCTTAGTTACGAAATACGCCTAAAAGAATGTGGTTTAACAACACTAGAGACCAGGAGATTGAGAGGAGATCACATAGAAGTGTTTAAAATATTGAATGGTTATGAAAATATTGATAGAAACATTTTTTTCTCAGTTAAGAAAGATAGAAGGACCATAGGACATGAAGCTACATTAGTAAAGGAGCAGTGTAGATTAGATATAAGAAAGTTCTCATTCTCACAAAGGACTGTAAATGAATGGAACAGATTATCTCCTGATTGTGTTGGTGCTAGTAGCGTGAATATGTTTAAAAATAAAATCGACACACACCTTAAAAAGGCGGGATACATGTAGATAAAAAGTATTGGACTCTCGATAAGCCAAAAGGCTTCCTTGTCCAACTGCCATCCAGAGTAATTTTCTGGATGGCAATCTTGTTAAATCTTGTATACTAGCTCTGACGTAGGGTTTCCTTCTTACCATAGGAACAATTGACATATCTATCACGTGACCAGTTGCCTAGCACAAGCTCTGTTAAGCCATTAAAAATGGATGCCGAACATATGGCGCGTTCATGCATTCCGCATCGATGTTACCGTGTTTATAATAAATAAATACCAGGCACACACATCGAATTGGCATTCGTACTTGTCATACAACTTACATTATATGCAACGAAGCACTCACGTTATTCATTTTACATTTAATGTTCTTGGCATAATGTCATAAACGTCGTCAGTATTGTAGAAGTCTTGACAAAGTAGTTGTGTGGGAGCGGCCATTATTTATCAGCTGTGCCCGAAGATTTGGGGACATACGTACTCTGACCTGAAATGCAGCTCATCCCACCTCCAATTCTATCGTTGCGTTAATACTCCTCCATTATTCCCAATTGAAAAAATTGCACTACAAAATAGTGATATATTAATAACAGTTTCAGGCAAGGACAAAACGTGGATAAACTTTATGGCCTCGTAATGTTATTACTTATTTTGTATTTTTTAATGTACATATGTATGTTGTATTGATATGGCTTAATGTCTGGCATGTTATTATTAATCGTCCAGGTAAACAAAACAGTTTTGGAGAAGCGTTTCTTATGATCTGCTCGGCAGTTGATCGTCATGAAATTGTATTGCCCAGCAGGTAGGTCCCCGTTGTCGAAAAGGTGCCACCAAAACATAAATGTTGTAACATTGTGTCGTAGTGTATCTCGCTAGATTTGACAAATGTTTAGTAAACAGTGCAGCTTGAAGCATAAAACGGAATGTTTCGCTAATTTCGTGTTGCACCACTTTCAAATGGATTGATTACATCTCGGACGCGTCTATGGAACGATATTAGGGCCATAATTCCACAATGCTACATTGTTTTCTAACTTTCGATTATCCATTTACGCCTAGATTGTCGAATTATGACTTTCGATTATCCGCTTACGCTGACATTGTCGAATTCTGACTTTCGATTATCCATTTACGCTATAATTGTGCAAGATTTTTGTCAAATAATTCACTAGAATGGCGTTTGCTCAAATAGTTCTCTCGAAAAGATAATCTGGCATAAATTGTACTCCATGACCTAAGCAACTAAGCTGTGCTGCCCCCTAGCGAACTACATCAACTTGCAAATACTGAAGTCTCCCTTGCGTCATCAGTCACCAACGTTACGACGTAGTGTACATAATACTTATATCGAGCATTTTTCACCCACGTTATGAGCTGTTTTATCAAAGTTGGAGTTTAAAAGAACTCAAAGATGAACGGAAGAAACGAAGTGCCAAGCAGTCTGGCAGAAAACGCGAATTGATTGTCTAGTAGGTTGGTACTGTGTGTGAGCGATAATTCATGATGTTTCGTAAACTGTCAATGATAATAATATTGATTCGTACTATAACGTGTACAATTCAGTGAAAGCAATATACATCCATCTAATATTATATATATAAAACGGTCAGTGCAGCCAGTTTCGTCTATGAAGCGTGAGCGTCTATGTCATGAATGGGGGAGGCTGTTTTTAAGTGAATATTATTAAACTTTAAAGATAATAATAGTGTGGAGTCTTCCATCACACAGTGATTTATTTTGTTGACATTGTGTAAATTGTTATTGTAAAATTTGTATCTTGGTATTTGTTTTCATATTTTGTAGTTCTAGTTGTTTCCGGCACTTGGCAATGTTCTATTAACTGACTAGTCTGTATTATTGTGGTTACAATGTAATGGTCTTATGAGGTCTCATTCTTTATATGCTGGCACTGAGGGTGGTCACTACCAGGGTGCTTATCGTCCTCAGTGGTTTTTTATGTCCCAAATTGAGACGGGACCGACATTAATGTGATCACCGAGTCACGAGGGATACACAGTCCCCAATTTTGAGAGCCAGATTTTTACACCAAATATCATGCCTGCTCGGTCCAGGTTTAGAACTCAGAGCACTGGCTTGCCAGGCGGATGTGCTAACCACTACACTAGCCGCACTCTCTGTATAATTTATTTCTGCTGTTGGGATAAATAAAATGTATCCTTACCTTACCTAAAGATGGGAGGGTGTGTTTCTGTATTTCATAAAAACCAGCACAAAACCTTAATAATAATAAACTTTATTTATACACCATCAAATCCGGGACTAATGACCCCCGTTCACGGGTGTTTACAAATTGCCAATCATATAAGAAGCATAAAAACACTTTTAAGAGAACAAATAAGAAAATAAATTAAATTAGCAAACAATATCCTAGTATATAGTGTATGCATATATATATATAAGCCTAAGTATAGTAAAAAACCTAAGTAAATAAAATAAAAGCCTAATTTATATTAAATAATTTGATTAGATACTAAAATGTGACCCTGAGATAAATAAGACTAAAAATGTATTAAAACTATATGCATGAATAAAGCAAAGGTTAAATTATGTCTGGCCATATTAGTTTGAGAACAGAAATGTCTTCAATAATTTTCCAAACTGTCTAGTGTTCTCAATCGCGCGTAATTCCAGAGGCAGAGAGTTCCACAATGTCGGCCCAGCACATGCAAATGCCCGGCGACCATAACGTTCTAGGGTTACGCGTGGAACATTCAAAAGCAGACCACCGCCAGAGCGTAGGGTCCTGCGTGGTGCGTAACGATGTAGCAGTGACGCGATATACACTGGCGTGCCTGCATACAGTGCCGTGTGTACAACCATGAGTAACTTGTACTCGATGCGCTTTCTCACTGGGAGCCAGTGTAGCTGTTGTAGGACCGCAGTGATAGATCGCCGGTCACCTCGTCGAAGTTGCATCACAACACGAGCGGTTGACCGTTGGACTCTCTCTAGACGGTGCAGCAGACGGTCAGGTATACCAAACAGCATCGCATTTCCATAATCAATTCTGGATGTCACAAGTGCATGGACAAGACATTTGCAGACACTGGTCGTCATTGCCCCTCGTACACGAGCAATTCTCGAGAGATGGTAGTAAGCACTTCGACATACATTTGCAACCTGCGTCGCCATCGATAAATCAGCATCGATTGCAACACCAAGGTCACGGACGATGGTCGATGTCGCTACATATTGACCGCATATGTCGACATGATCAATGAGTATTGGTCTGCGCAAGCTCGATGAACGTATAACAATTGCTTCCGTTTTGCTCTCGTTGAGAACCAGTCCGTTGTCATAGAGCCACGTTTTAACTTCACTGATGCAAGCCTCCATTCTGATGAGAGCATTTGTATGCTCAAACGGTGGAAAATCGACGTATAACTGCGTATAATCGGCGTACATATGGTGTTGTACGTCGTGTCGGTTGAGTACATTCGTTAGAGGCGTAATGTAGGCGTTGAAGAGCACCGGCCCAAGAACCGACCCCTGTGGTACTCCGGATCTCATCACGGTACACCCAGACACTTCTTTCCCGACACGCACAGCTGAGGTACGACCGTATAGGTATGACGCCAACCACGCATGCGCTTCGCCGCATATGCCATAGCCAAATAGTCTCCGTAGTAAGATATCGTGATTTATTGTGTCGAAGGCTGCTGTTAAATCGAGAAGCACAAGAAGTACTCCACGACGAGCATCAATCGCTTGCGCCACATCACTGTGAATGCGTAAGAGTGCTGTCTCCGCACTGTGGCGTGGTCGGTAGGCACTCTGGTAGACGCCCAGTATGCCATTCTCGTTCAGGAAGCGTTGCAGTTGTCTTGAGACGAAGCGCTCCATTGTCTTCGCCACAAACGAAATGTTCGATATTGGGCGGAAGTTAGATAGCACATTGACATCAGCACCTCGTTTTTTCAGTACAGGCGTTACAATGGCGTGTTTCATCGACTGTGGGACTAAAGCAGTGGAGAGCGACGCATTAATTATGCGTGTAATAACTGGACACAGCACTTTAATGTTCTGTTGAAGGAGTGACGTTGGCAGCGGGTCCAGTTCGCATGACTTGGTAGCAGATGCTAAAATTATGTTCTTCACGTCTGCCGGTGAAGCAGCTTCGAAACATACTAAACGTGCAGCCACATTCGTCACTACGTCTTCGGTTGACGATTGAGTCATATTGCGGCGCAACGCATCGATTTTCTCGGAGAAACTCTTCTGGAATTTCGCTGCAACAGTAGCTTGTGTAGCGTCCTCGATAGCGGTCGGTCTCCAGCTCGACCAAGTAGTGTGTTTGCGATCTGGTAGACACGTCGGATGTTGCCACCGGCACTTGTCATCTCAGTACGGTAGTAATGCGATCGTGCAGTCCTAAGTGATTTCCGGAACGCGTTGCGCAAACCGGTGTATATTTGACGATGTACAGTCAGTCCAGTTTGTCGCCAGTTTCGCTCAGCACGACGTAATGCCCGCTTCTCGTCAGTTAACTCGCTTGTATGCCACGGTGTCTTCGGCCTAGCCGTGATAGTCCGCGAGATTACTGGGGCATGAGCGTTAACGATGCTACGTATGCATCCATCGTATCGAGTGAGGATAACTTCAGGATTTTGTTCAGGAACGTTAAGATGCGATGCCGCGAGATCTGCGGTAAAACGGCTGCCGTCAATGGCTGAGTACTTGCGGTATTGGACGCGTCGCGTCATACGCTCTGGTTTAGGTTGGCGTAATCCGCATTCAATAACACGGTGATCAGTGAGAAGAGTTTTTGGCTCAACTGTTGTGGCTATGACGTGATATGTTCCCGACGTGATAACCAGGTCCAGGATGTTGCCGCGCTCATGTGTTGCACTTTGCACATGTTGTACAAAGCCATGAGTCTCCAGTAAATCAGCCAAGTTCATTGCTTCGGCGCATGTGGAATCACCACACACGACAGTCTCTGCAGGGTGGGCCGCGGCGATGAGTAAAACCTTCCCAACGTCATCTAGGAAGGAGCGGAAGTTGGACGTTGGCCGTCGGTAGACAACGATCACGCGAATGGTGCAACCAATACGGATATTACGCAGAATAACGCAGCAAGTCTCACTAGCATGAGTATCAATGTCAGCACGTGAAACTAGCTGCAATGTCTTTCGAAATAGTACTCCTACACCACCTCCACGACGGGCCCCACTGCGCGGCTGGTGAACGAACGTGAAATCCTCACCGCACAGTTCGGATTCGACAATCGTTTCGCCTTCTGCCAGCCAAGTTTCCGTTAAGGCGACGACGTCCAGTTCATGCTCGTCGATGTAGTCGCGCACTAGTAGCGCCTGTTTGCGAATGGATCTTGCGTTAATCAGGGCGAACTTCGCACAAAGATGAGAGGAGCTTCGCGCAGTGGAAGACCCATTACCCGAGCCCATCGAGGTCAGTGCGATCACGTTGGCACTGTTAACACCAGTTTGTTTATAAACAGAATTGACCTGACGGCACCATCTGCTGGCCACGTTGGTTATTGGTCTGGACCGTCGTCTTATCCCGGCTGTTGTGCCCCGCCTCGTTGGTCGCCGACACAAATGCAGTCTCTCAATTGTTTCCGTCCACGGTTGACTAGGCGGCTGCACGCATTTCCGTAGATTCACCAACAATGTTCTGGACAGCGACATGCTTCAGCAGACACTACCACAAGCAGGCAATGTTCTGGTACGGTGAGCGCAGCTTGGCAGCGCAGACACGTGTAGTTCAAACAGGTTGATAGTAGCAGCCACGCCCCAGAATAAAGGGCAGTTTTAAAAGTCACTTTAAAACGTGTGATTAAATATATATATATACAGTCACAGACCTTCCATGTGTACGCATTGTATGTTCACGAATTACAATACACTGCACGAAGATAATCCAGGATTTCAAAACGTTGATAAATAGAGATTATAGACAGACCGGGAGCAGCCACACACCGCAGCGCTACAACCTCGATTTCATAACGCATCCCTCTCGATAGTGTACTTACCTTGGAGTAACATACACTATCGAGAGGGATGCGTGGGTACTGGCCCAGCCTGATCACAGTGCTTTCTTCTATATCATGAGCAGTCTTACTCCAAACCCACTATACTTTATCTTAGTCACATATTGAACATAACTTGGGATAATGTCATTGTTTTTCATTTTACAGGTTAATGAAGAGGAGCTCAGCATGAAACTGCCGCAGAATAACATGTATAGGGACGTACACGGTGGTATGCACCAACCACTCAAATTTACACTGGGGAGTCTAGAGGAATACTTATCCCAGTACGGAAAGAAGCTGGAGGAAAAGAGCAAGTCTCTATACAAAGAAAGGTGAGTTATCTTAACATTAAACTAAAAGGACTATAGGATTAAATGGAACGATATTAGGGCCATAATTCCATAATGCTACATTGTCGAATTCTGACTTTCGATTATCCATTTATGCCGAGACTGTCGAATTCTGACTTTCGATTATCTATTTACGCTGTCATTGTGCAAGATTTTTGTCAAATAATTCACTAGAATGGCGTTTGGTCAAATATTTCTCCAACAAATTTTCTCCAAAAGATATTCTGCAAAAAAATGTGTTCTATGAGCTAAGCTGTGCTGCCCCCTAGCGATCTACACCAACTTGCAAATTCTGAAGTATCCCTTACTTTTCAGCAACCCATGCTCGTCGGCCGCCGTAGACGTCAAAAGGTAACCAGGTAGACCAAATCAGAGGGTAGACCAATGAGAGTTATCAGTATCAGCTTCTCTGTCAAATTATACGATCGCCATCAGTAACATAGGTACATATTTAGCACGTTTGTTTGCTAATTTGTTTCTGCATGAAGTACATTTATACACTAAATGTTTTGTCAGTTATGTAGACAGTACTTCTTTCAAAACAATTCTTCGGAACGGTTGGTATCCTGTGATACCTTTCAACTGACATGTGCCAGCTATTCTTATGTATTTACCAATATGTGTATATATTCTCACCACAACAATATATAAATACATAATACGTCACATGAATTATGATATTGCTAGAAGCCATACTGCAACCCATGAATGAGACTGAGAGGAGGGGCTAGAGGCGGTCACCCGGGCCAGGCAGACACAGGGAGGATACATAGTCTGCGGGAGGCCCACATTTGATTAATCCAGGTAATTTCAAATTTATAACAATCAACCACGTATAAGTTATCAACAAATTTTAATGTGCACATTTAAATATCCATTTGTTTTCAAAACATTTTAATAATAACATCTTGGATATGAAAAACTAGGTTGACTTCTGCACTTGTATATTATAACCAGTGTATCAACAAAGACATATTAATACACTTTTTTAAAAGTATTTAGCATATGGCGATAATTTTATAAAATAAATTATTCATTCTTGAAGAAGGTAGACATACATATTATGAACCTTTGAATACTTGACGAGGAAAATACACTGTTAGCATCACAATAACACCTCATTTTGTCATTTCCAACATTCATCTTGACCATTAAACCTCGGGCTTAAAATGTCAAACATGAATATGTGTAGTAGTTACACATGGCAGACACATGAATTTATATACTGAAAACAAAAACAAATATAAATGCACTTAGCAGAACTCAAATCAGTCTATAATATTGACTAAGATCAAGCGTCACTGTATTGGAATTGAACAATTAAAAATTGATGTAATGACAATGAACACCTAGTAAAGAAACATAGTTAACATTTTTCACCGTTTTGAAAAATAGCATATTCCACTAATGTCTGCATGCTGTATCAACCCACCCCCTTTCTCCACCCGGTAAACACTGACTGTTCCTAAGATATCAACATGTATAGATGCAGCTGTAGTAGAACATTTCTTGCTGCCTTTTTTCTTGTGAAATGCTGCAGATCATACATGAAACATTATTTTATATTTACTGATTATGACAATGAACAACTCCATAATTATTTACTCCCAACACTATTATGATGCCT
Organism: Escarpia spicata; assembly: GCA_963995525.1. NCBI lineage: Eukaryota > Metazoa > Annelida > Polychaeta > Sabellida > Siboglinidae > Escarpia > Escarpia spicata. Next base: position 18,589,120 of record OZ023212.1, read on the forward strand.
GTTTTTGTTTACTGAATATATGCTTTTCTTTACAGGACATTGAACTGGTGTGCTTAGTACTACTAGCTCTCCAAGTTAATATGGCATACTGGGCAGTTGTATGTCCAGGATCTCGGACAAGATTCTTCAGCCATGCAATATGCTGCATATTAACAGTTTGTCATGTGAATGTCCACCGAGTGATTCCAATTGTGTCGTGTGTTGCATCCGTGACAGATTCCCCAGTGCCGATAGGGTGTACACTTGCTTCCAGATCAGTCAGTTAGCTTGACTGACTGGAAGCCAATGTAGAATGCAGGTTGCTCGACATAAGAATGTGGTGACGCCTGACTTGCTCTGCAATTGGTGATGGAACGGTGGGTGCCAGGGTCTGGCAGATATGGCATGAGTCTTCAGGCAACAACTTTCAACGTTGTGAGAGAGGTTCAGTGTCGAGCATTCTTCGGTGAACTACATCGGTTTAGATATCGATGACATCACTGTATGTTTTCGCTGTCTTCGATGGTACTGCATACCAGCTTCCTGTATGTTTTCACTGTCTTCGATGGTAGTGCATACCAGCTTCCTGACTTTTTGCTGTACATCTGCATCTACCTATACCAGAGAAAAAGTGACAATTAGCATGGCTCTGACATGCATGATATTTTTGTACGTGACAACATATTTATCAAAAGTCAATAATACAAGGTATTTGTATTCAGTTCCACTATAATGAATTATCCAGCATTGTTACAGTGGTAGGGTTTCATTGTCTTTGTGTTGCTGATAGTCAGTGGCAGCCAGCTGAGTTCTTGCAACATACACCAGGCACTTGTTATGTACAACACAAGTTTGTGATGAAGTAATGGTATTGAAAGCCTTTTCACATTTTTCAGCAACAGTATGTTGATACACTGACAGCAGCATTTTACTTGTTTAAATTATCTATGTATCATGAGGACTTATATATTTTTCATGCCACGTATCATATTTCTAAATTATTCTTTTTTATCGCTGTTTTATATTTTCACAAATAAATAACACTACATTTTCATTTCTTTTCTCATGATAATTAAACAACACTTGAGTAAGGTTAGTTCTGATATGGTGTAGTATCCAGTCCTCAGGATTGGTCAAAGCACTTTACACTTTACTCGCTGGAAGACCTGTTAAATCGAAAACACCATCTTGACTTATGTGGGAAGTATTAAACTGAAATTAATATGCGAAGACTATCCACCACTGTTTGTAGCAGGTACTCTTCATACAGCTGAGTAAACTGAAACAATGTAGCATGATTGTAAATGTAATTCTCAGTCACATGGGGATGACCCTGTCTAGTCACTATTTTTTGCGAATTGTAAACACCAAGCATTGCACAAACTACACAGTTTTCGAATTTGATATCATATTGACGTTTTTTTAAACAAAGAATCGTAATATAGTTATTTTAATTTTAATAGTACACATGTTCATACTGACACCTAATGTTCTATGAAGAAAAACAAAGAAATCAACTGACATGATAGCCGGTGCAGCTACCTTAATACTTTCGTTTGTTCTAACTGTCCTCAGCTGCATCCAGCCTCAGGAAGTGACTGGACACCTGAGTTGCCTTTGCTATGACCACTGATGCTCGATAGAGCCACCATCGATCTTGTCATATGTGATGGCTGCAGTGGTGTTGAGGTAATTTATCGCCTTTGTGTTGAAGCTGTCAAGCAAAGTCATGAAATGGAATGAGTCAGATTATTTTTGAAAATGAATATGGTTCGACAGCACTACTACTACCGTCAATATATATATACTATTATACAATATTATATGTGTGTGTGTGTGTGTGTGTATATATGAGCCACTGGAAGCTGGCTACACTTGTCTAAAGGCAGGCTGAGTCACTGTAAGTCTTTAGAAGAAGATTCCAGCTGTTAGTCATGTCTCTTATGAGAGCAACAAAGGCATTTTATTATGGATTTCTTGGCTTGATTTAACAAACAAAAATTATTATGGCCTTTCAACTACTTGCAACTGTGGTTATTAACTAGATGTTTCTGACTTGGAAAGTATGTTCCTTGAAGCGAAGCCTCCGTGGCTTCAGTGTCATCAACGTGCAAACAATTTGTAAACTGTCCTGTCAGAAAGCTAGCTGCCAACCCTGACCGTATTTGAATTGAATCACGCAAAGTAAGATGAACTGAATTAATTAAATGAAACGGAAAACAATTTTTATAAAATGTTGCTACAAAATGTATGAATGTAGAAGTATAAATTACAAAATGCATGTTATTGATGAAATGTAATGTTTTGGATGTGCTTTTTTTTCGTGAAAGACCAAAATAAAAAACAACTAAAAACAGAACTTCTATAATTTACATGTACAAGAGGATTTATAACTTAACAAAACATGGGCTGCAATTCTTTGTATAGTAACAGTAACTCTCTGCTCTCTCACATAAATCAGTCGCAAGCTATCGATACATGTTACGAAGGCCTACATGTTATTGTTATGGACATTTTCACAGTATTGAAGGGTGGTGATTTTCTTAACATAATAAGCAACATAATATTATATTCATACGAATAAATATGCGTGGTTGAGGCTGACTACTTTGAAATTACTAACTTGTCTAGAAGAAGTTTTGCGAACGCAGCGTCTGATCTTAGTCCTACTCCAGATCTTTCTTTTGTGAGTTGTGTTGTTCCACAAATCCATACTGGTTTTTTTCTCCAAATAAACCGTCTGTCGCGAATACTGACTGTCTGTCGTTGTCTGCGTAAGTTGGCCCTTTTTTGCTGAGTCGGTGGCATATGTCCGTGGACGTCTCATCGCCGGCGTAAATGCCATAAAATAAGAACGTGTTGTATAAACACTTGCGAACACTGTACTATTAACAAAAACGGCTTGATCGAGGTACCAATCTTGAGGGAGAGAGGTCAGTCTCGCCCAAATTCGCGAACACGATATTATTATATGAAGTTTCCACTTCCAGATGCATGTTCAAGTAAGTGTTGCTAGTTTCGACTCCTTCGACTCAAAACCAAATTCGAAATAGTTCGCAGTTTGTTTATTAATTTCAACAAAACGAAGTAGCACAGTGCACCAATGAACTAGGATATTATAGTGGATACTTGATAGCTTCGCTTTTTCGGGAAATTAGTCAGAAAAGCGAGGGGCATAAAAATCGAACTGATATTGCAGCTTTCAGCTATATAGTTGTATTGTCACCAGTTAGTCTGATATTAATTGTAATACAACAAACCCCCTTTTTGTTTCAAGTTTTAACTTTGTTTTATTTTAGTTTCAAATTAAATGCTCAGAGCTGCATTGTACAATGGTTTGTAAGTTGGACTCCGTGCTGTGACGATGCAATGTTTATAAAAAGTAATCTCTTATATAATAACGTAGTATCCAGTCCTTAAGACTGCTCAAAGCGTTTTACATTTTACTCCCTAGCAGACTTGTTCGATCGAGCACCATCTCAACTTCTCTGGGAAGCCTTCAGCCATGCGGCAATTAATACACAAAAACTATTCGTACACAAATCTCCACCAGTCTATAGCCAGGTACTCATTCATACGGCCGAGTGAACTGGAACAAAGTAGAGTGAACGAACTTGCCCAAGGTTCAACACAGCAGCACTGAATTTGAACCTGGGTTCTCTTGATTGAAATTCCAACGTTCTAGTCACTGAGCCACTGCATTGTTTCAATGGAGCACATTGTATAAATACAGATGTATGTATGTATGTATGTTGAATTGAAAAGCATGGAAATAACTAACCATTTCATCTTTCAAGTACTTATATTGTGGAGTTAACTTCAAGTGGTCGTTGGCCAGGGCATGTGGATTGGCAGGAGGGAACAGCTGCATCACTGGCATTGGTTGACTTTCCTGAAATATGTATATGTAGAGATATAAGCAACATTGTATTATTTGCTTTATACATAAAGCCAGAGACTGCACTAATGCCCATGTTTTGACAAATAATTATTTTTCAGTTGGTCTGTAAAAGGAATATAAGATTTGTTTCGTCAAATAGAGTGAACCTGCTTGGAGTAAAGTCGTTCTGCAGTTGCTCTGATCGAGGATCATATATAAGGTCCGCATTGTCCTTCCCACGAATTGCATGTAATCTGCTGGACTTGATAGGAGTTCCTTTAAAAGGTATAGCATGATGGAACGTCTGGAGGACCTGCAGGTCAAGTTAAAGTGTATATTCAGCTACATATTTCTGAATTTTGTAGGTATTTTAACCCTTTCATTTATTTATTGTTGCTAATATGTTGACAAGAGCGTGTCACATTCTTGAAACTACCCAGCTTATTTGTACAAAATTGGGATAAACTAAATGCCATTTTTTTGTGCATTGACAATTGCCCCAATATTTGTACATAGTACACTGAATGCAGAAAATAAGTGTTTTTTTTAAATGTATTACCTATGTACATGTCACTTCTGTCAAGATAGTTCCTGTCTGACTGTAGTGTCAGGCCGAACAGAACTGCTGCAACATGCTTGCAGTGAGCTGTAGGGCCCTGCCCAGCACCACATTCACATTGTGCTTCTTACACCACCGCATCATTGTTCATGGACACATCTACTTTATAAGAGGCAGATTTCCTCATCTCTGCCCACACAACAGCTGACACAAACCAATTTCCTTGTGTGTTGTCTGTGGTGGTACGCATATACCGCAATAACCTGAAGAAAACAATGTACAGTATATAAAAAAAATTGTGGTGTCGCACCAGACCTGGGGCCGAGTACATTTTCATGAGTACAAGTACGAGTACTTTGATGATGGATGAGTACGAGTACAATGCTAAAAGCTGAGTACGAGTACATTTTCATGAGTACGAGTAAAAGTACGAGTACATTTTTTAACATATAAATATTAAATAATAACGTATTTTAAAATTGTTTAATTAATCTAATTTATATAACTCGGCACAAGTGATTATGCAATAGCAGTTGATATATTTTTTATAAAGAAAAACCTTTATTTCATCAACAATGAAATTCACTTCATTGGCATTCATTTCAGTGGCATCGTATTATCTTATCATCTATTTGCTATTGCACCAAATGAACATGAGTTGTTCACAGGTTGAGTCTTTCAGGCTACACCGTTCAAGGCAGAATACTTTCTCAGCTATGCTAAATACCCTTTCAACTGGGGTTGATGAGGCCGTAATGCTGAGATGGTGAGGGACCAACTGAGCCAGAGTTGGAAAACTCAGAACTGCAGTGGGTCACTGTGACGATCTGTACATGGCTGACTGAGATATTCGTTCACCTCTACAATGAGCAATCTGCTGATATTATAAGTTTGCAATTTATATTTTCTGATCGTAGACTACTAATTGTTGACAGGGCTGGCTAGCACATGTCCACATAACAGACTCAGCATCCCCTTTTGACTTTTTAGCAAGGTTGCTGGCATGGGATTATACTAGTGTAGGAGGCAGTCTGACTTGAGCCAGCTTACTTCTACAGAGAAAGACTGGCATTTCTTGTTCTTAGCAGTTAGCACTGTCAGCCACTGTCAAGTGGCATGGTCTCCAGACTACATCAAAGGCATTTCCTGTCTAACTGGTGGGTTAACTGCTAATTGGCTCTTTATGGACATCCTGGTGGCTCAATTAAATAAACAGGTTTATGGCCTGAACTGATAGCCTACAATTATTGCTTGCTGAAGAGGGTGTTTCTGACTGGGAAAAGATGCTGCCTGTTGCCATGTTTGGTATCATAAGTCATGGTTATCAGAGAATGAGGATGTACTATGTGTAGGGATGGTAAGGTGGTATTCTATCAGAATTAACAAAGTATTAAAAAAATAGTTGAACATTTAAATATTTCAGGAAAGTTTCATTTTGTAACCAAATATATTTATTTTCCCAAGTACATATTGAGAAAGTACTCAGATGTACTCGTAAAATCTGAGTACAATGAGTACGAGTTCATGACCCATAAGTTTCATGAGTACGAGTACTTCAAAAATGTACTCGAGTACCGAGTAATTCGGCCCCAGGTCTGAGTCGCACAATACTGGGCCAAATTGGTGTCCTGTAACTTACGCTATATTTACTCCATAACCAGCTTCTTAGCGGACAGTTCCTGTTGATAACATCTGTGCTGTATCTTAGGCCCATGAAGAAAGAAGAGACACAAAAAAACGCATCCTGCCTGTTTATTGTTGTTTGAAAACAATTGTGGTTGTGGACAATGTGGTGGATATCGTAAGTTACAGTGTCCACCATTTCACGTCCAGAGTGCTCTGATCATTCTTAACATTTTAAAAGTCTTGGTTGGATTCTGATGAGGTACTAGCATACATCAGTCAAGCAAATTTTGGTTTCTGAAGGGTTTCACATTCTCATATTTTAGATCATCAAGTTCACTTGGCATTGCGCCACATAACGTCTTCAATTTTAGGTGTAGATGTATCTTGGTTAGCATCTAAGACTTTTTGCATTTGTTTTTGCTGTCCAGTCCTCTTTTTTTGGCCCAGTATTGTGCTTCACTTATATATATTTACCCAGACACATATATAATGTAATATCAATACTAATTCACGAGTAAGGAGCTGTTAGGTTTCTTTTAAACTGGTTAATGGTCAGGAGTATTCTAAGTTTATGAGGCAAGGTATTCCAGAATACTGGTCCTGAATAATTTATTGTTAGGTTTTGAATGTTTGTTCTCACATTTAACACATCTAAATTTGCCAAACCTCTTACAAATAAGTCTGCTGGTATCCATTGACAAAGAAAACTATTATTTCATCAAGCCAGTATGATATTTGACAGGGACGTACAAACTACTAAGCTCATATGGTTATTTACCTTTAATCTTACAGTGCTTTTAGTTTAATGTTAAGATAACTCACCTTTCTATGTATAGAGACTTGCTCTTTTCCTCCAGATTCTTTCCGTTCTGGGATAAGTATTCCTCTAGACTCCCCAGTGTAAATTTGGGCTGTTGGTGCATACCACCATGTGCGTCCCTATACATGTTATTCTGCGGCAGTTTCATGCTGAGCTCCTCCTCTCTTAACCTGTAAAATGAAAAACAATGACATTATCCCAAGTTATGTTCAATATGTGACTAAGATAAAGTATAGTGGGTTTGGAGTAAGTCTGCTCATGATATAGAAGAAAGCACTGTTGTAATGAACATAACACCGTCTGATGCTGCCACCTGTCGTATAGTTTATAGTGATTTAAACATGTTGGAACTCTCCTGTAGTTACGAGAATAAAGAAATTAGTTCTGTCACCGATGCCACGATGTACGTGTCACTATTTTATATTTGGCGACGAGAGATGCGCGAAACAGAACCAAAAGACAAGTGTGTGAGTAGTGTCGTCTACCACAGAGCACAGAGACGTGTGTAAAATGCGCATATGAAGAAACGGTCAGTGTTAAGTCCGTTATGAACGTGTTGTTCAATTTTAATCCGTTGGCCGTGTTGTCAGCCACGAGAACCATACCACAGACAGTGCCGTGTACAAAAAATGAGCGGGAACCACGCATACTGAGAACATGTGACATTCGTATCAAATCGGTTGTTTACTGTGTAAAACTAGTAAACAAGCCAGCAGTCGTGATTCAGTAGAGTGTATCTGCATGGAGTAGATTTGTGCAGGATGCAGTCATGGCAACGTCATTAAATGTGCCGTGCATACAGCCTTTTGAAAGCGAACTTTCCGATAGTGACGCCTCGTTAGGTCCCAAATGGGATAAGTGGCTACTCAGATTCGAGAACTATCTGTCCGCCATCGCAGTAAATGACGAAGGACAGAAGAGAGCACTCTTGTTGCATGCAGTTGGCAGTACAATATTCGATATTTTTGTCAACCTGCCGAACAGAGGGACAACTTATGAACAGGCCAAAACAGCGCTAACAGCATACTTCAAGCCGAAGGTTAATCGTGAGTATGAACGTGCCGTGTTTAGACGCATGCGTCAAAAGAGTGGCGAAAATGTTACGCTTACCATACCCGTCTCCGCCAGGCAGCGGCCAGTTGCGAGTTCAACGACATTAACGGTGAAATTAAATCACACGTGATACAGACAACCACAGACTCAAAACTGCGTAAACAAGGACTGACAAACGATGCGTTGACGCTAGGCGACATAATCGAAGCGGGTCGAAATAACGAGCTAGCGCAAGCCCAAAGTTTGGACATTGAAAAAGACTTGACAGGCATCCAACAAGATGCCAAGACAATCGGTCGCACGTTCGGACAGTCGAAACGTAGAAACCACAACATGGTGTAACAAAATGTAGATACTGTGGGAAAGGTTGTCCGCATGTAGGAGGCAAGGAAACTTGCCCGGCATTTGGTAAACAGTGTTTTGTGTGTTATGGACGAAACCATTTTGCTAATTTTTGTCCTAAGAAAGGTCAGAAAAATACCACAAACAAACTGTTTGTGAGGAAATCAGTTCGTGCAGTTAGTGATGAGGTTGAGGATTACGTATTTACAGTAGGAACTGTAACTGATGAAAGCACGGAGAGTGATGGTTGTGGAAATAGTATAAATGATGTTTCCGCAAACACTGAGGGTGATGTTTGTGAAAGTAGTATACATGGTGTTTACAATAGCACTTTTGTAGTAAAACCGCCGAAGTTCAAAATCGAGTTTGAAAAGTGTTCAGTGATGATGACAGCTGATAGTGGTGCATCGTGTAGTCTAATTGATGAGAGTACGTTTCAGAACAAATTCAAGAGTGTTCGTCTTGAAACATGTCATGACAAACTGAATGCATACGTATAGTAACCATTGGAAAGTTTCATAGTACTATTGTGTGTGGTAAGAAAACTGCTAGTGATGTTTTCTATGTAGTGAAAGGAAACTGTGGATGTTTGCTCAGTGTAAATGCGAGTCAAAAACTCGGACTCATTCAGGTAGCAGATCATGTGGTGCATAATGTCGGAAATACTGAGTGCCCAGAAGTGAAGAAATACCCGAAGGTATTTGGTAGGTTAAAGAACTTTGAGGTAAAGCTTCACATCAATGAAGCTATCCCCCCTGTTGCTCAGCGCCACAGAAGAATCCCTTTTCATGAACGTCGAAAAGGTTACAAAGGAACTGCTTGAGTTGAAAAGGAATGATGTGATCGAAAGGGTAGAGGGTCCAACTCCCTGGGTGTCCCCAATAGTGGTGGTACCGAAACCCAAAAAGCCCGGTGAGGTTCGTATCTGTGACAGGCGAACAAAGCAATCATGAGAGAGCGACACCCGTGGCCTACAGTTGATGACATTGTTCAAAAACTGAACAATGCGCGTGTGTTCAGCAAGATTGATATAACATCAGGCTATCATCAGTTGATGCTTGCAGAGGAGTCTCGCTATATCACCACATTCTCCACTCATGATGGTTTGTGGCGATACAAACGCCTTAATTTTGGTATTGCGAGTGCGAGCAAAGTGTTTCAGAATGTTGTTGAAAATGTCATTGAAGGAATTGGCGGTTCTTTCAATATGTCCGACGACATATTTGTGTTCGGTAAGGGCAAAACCGACGAGGAAGCGTATGCCGAACATGACAAGAGTTTGAATCAGGTGCTGAAGAGGCTCGGTGAGAATGGACTCGCAGCAAATCTTGCCAAGTGCGAGTTTCGAAAGCCAAAGATGGAATTCTACGGTATGATGTTCTCAAAGAACGGAATCAAACCAGATCCAAAGAAAGTAGAAGCACTCCTAGAAATGGAGCCGCCTGTCGATGTGGGAGAAGTGCAGAGTTGGTTGGGAATGACAAACTACCTCGCAAGGTTTATTCCCAATTACTCGACAGTAACAGCACCACTGCGGAAGCTCACATGCAAGAAACAAGAGTTCAAGTGGGAGCTTGAACAACAGTCCTCGTTTGAGATGCTGAAGGGAGTCCTTGGTACGTATCCAATCGTTGCCTACTTCGACATGAAGAAGGAGACAGAAATCATTGTAGATGCATCCCCTGTAGGGCTAGGTGCGATGCTAGTACAATACCAAGACAAGAAGCCCCAAGTAGTTGCATACGGGAGCAGAGCCCTAACACCAGTTGAGCAGCGGTATAAGAGTCATCTAGAAAGAGAAGCGCTGGCAGTTGTCTGGGCCTGCGAATACTGTCATGTGTATGTCTACGGGGCGCCAGTGAAAGTGGTAACTGACCACAAGCCGTTAGTGACGTTGTATGGAAATCCCGGCGCCAAGCTGCCCCTGAGACTAGAAAGATGGGCTATGAGGCTGCTGCCATACCAGCCAGTTATCGAGTACCGTCAGGGTAAAGATAATCCGTCGGATTACTTATCTCGCCATCCGCAAGTGTCAGACAGAAGTTCTCGAGAGAACTTGTGGCAGAAGAGTATGTGAACTTCGTCACAGAGGAAAGTATCCCAAAAGCAATGAGTAGTACAGAAGTCTTAGAAGCAACGTTGGCAGACCAAACTCTCAGTGCTGTGAAAGATCTTCTGTTAACTGGAAAATGGTACATGCTTGAAACAAAGTATGGACAAGATCCAGGTGTGGACTTTGAAGCGATGCAATCGTACAGCAGAGTTGGAAATGAACTCACTGTAACACGAAATGGATTAGTGTTGAGAGGAACCCGTATTGCGGTTCCAGCGAGTCTACAGCACAGGGTAATCCATCTGGCCCACGAAGGGCATCAAGGGATAAACAAGACCAAGGCTCTCTTCAGAGAGAAAGTCTGGTTTCCCAGAATTGACGCTATGGTACCTAAGCTACTTGATGAATGTGTAGCGTGCAAAGCGGCTTATGATCCAAAGCCAAGGGAACCATTGGTCATGTCTGATCTTCCGTCAAGGAAATGGTCTCATCTATCCGCAGATTTTTATGGACCATTACCTACAGGTGACTACCTCCTTGTTGTCATGAACGAGTACTCCAGATTCCCTGAAGTCGAAGTGATAAGATCCCTGTCGGCTCAGACAGTTATTCCAGTCTTCGAGAAGATATTCTCGTCAAGAGGTACTCCCGACAACCTGAAAACAGACAAACAATGGAACTCCGTTCCAAAGTGAAGAGTTTAAGAGGTTTGCTGTCAACCTAGGTTTTCTCCACCAAAGAGTAACACCATATTGGCCTGAGGCGAATGGTGTAGCCGAGAAGTTCATGAGAACCATAGGCAAAGTCTGCATATGTGCAGAGGTAGAAGGTGAACCCTGGAAACGAGAGTTGTACCGGTTTCTTAGAAACTACAGGGCAACCCCGCATACCTCGACAGGATTACCACCAGCAACGGTTTTGAATGGTGTACCGTTGAAGATGAAGCTACCCCAGGTCCATGCTGAGGAAATGGATGAAACACTTCGTCAAAATGATTGGGCGGCAAAGAACAAGATGAAGGGATATGCGGAAGCACGACGAAAGATAACCAAGTCTGACATTGGTATCGGAGATAAAGTGTTGTTGAAGAATGTGGCACAACAAGGGAAACTAGTGCCCAAATTCCAACATGAGCCTTTCGAGGTCATATACAGGAAAGGTACAATGGTAACAGCACAAAGAGGCCAGGAGGTCAAGGCACAAAACACAAGTCATTTTCGCAGAGTCAGCACTGACATTGAGCCGTTGCAATACAGGCCAGTCGAACCTGACCCAGCTCCTACTGTAGTACCCCCAATAGTCCCAGTAAGTCATCCAGTGGGATCTCCGGAGGCTAGTACGAGTCTTTCCCCTTCCGTGCATGCTCCACCCAGTCGTCCACCTAGGGTTAAGAGTGTACCCAAACGGTTTGAAGGTTTTCGTGTAAACCTGCCTAGTTTCTGTAAACAGTGATGTAGTTTCAACACTGTACTGAGTATAGTTTCAACATATCAGGCGATATTTGTTTATTTGCAAAACATAATTGTATAAAGTTTGGGGAGATGTAATGAACATAACACCGTCTGATGCTGCCACCTGTCGTATAGTTTATAGTGATTTAAACATGTTGGAACTCTCCTGTAGTTACGAGAATAAAGAAGTTAGTTCTGTCACCAAAGCCACGATGTACGTGTCACTATTTTATACTGAAGAGAAAGATCGACATAAGCAAAAGTCAACTAAAATGACAGTTCGAGTTATCTGAAGCGCACTGTATATATTTAAACAGGGTCCCATAGAGACACAGTCATCCTGAGTGCTACTACTGTATATTAATATGTTGCCTACTGGTCTGTATAATAATAACCAATACCATAACAATGTCCTAGGTTCATATTCGTTTAACAGAGGAGCAAACTTTCTCAATCTGTATGCAATGTTCACAAAGACGCATCATCCCATTAACAAGCTGTAATGCTTATACACCAGCTCTCCACCCCTTCAAAGTGATGCACAAAATATCTTTAAAATATTTAAACATTATATTGTTATATTACGAAATATCTTTACTTCTAATTTTAATGTATGACATGTAGACCCTTTTAATATATGTGTACGTATGTATGTATATATATATAATAAAAAATTTTCATGCATTGTGCGTATAAAAATTATTAATTATACTCATGACTGGGAAATGTGTACCAGGTCAAAAACTGTATCCCTGAAATCTCACCATTCATGACCCTCTTACCTTTTTTGTGATCAGATTTATTGTTAAAACGACCTAAAATATTAGGATGCACGATTTATGCTCCCACCACACCAATGTATAAATAAATATTCATTAAACTGCTATAATAAAGAATACGTATGAAAACATTTCATAAAAGTAGCATAACTAATATTAATCAGTCATCCATACATGCATAGACATGTGTGTAGTAATAATTAGACATAACATGTGATGTATATGTAACGTTATCAGCTGTGTTCTGAATCACTGTTGCTGCTGCTGCGCTACAACTTGACCGAAAATGGCGCCCATGTTTTCAATTCGCCAAACTCTATATATCAATGGCTCTGCTAGAAAGATCTGTGAGCCGGGATGCGGAACTCACTTCCGCCCAGATGCATCACGATGTTGACATACATTAATTAAACAGTTATGTTACAATACACGTTGTCAGATTATTATAGAGTATTGTAGAGTACCATTCCAATCGTTCCATAACATTGTTTGTGGCAGGTCTCAGTGTATGAAGACGAGGCATGCATGATGTGTTCAGGGGTCAGGACACTGTTGGACTTCCTGCCTGGTTACAGACGAAAAAGTGCAATTTATTTTTGAGAAATGATTGTTTTTACAAAATCCACCTTCTCTGACATAAGTGCATTTGAGTAGTCAGATTTTCCGGTATGATTGTAGAAGCTGTTGACAGTAAAATGGTGCATTGATAGCTGATTTTATTAAGCGGAAGGGTATTTGGCTAGTTGACCCTTTAGCCGGATTACTGCCTGCATCCATTCGTAAATATTGACAGGTGTCACACATACAGGCATTTTACGAGAGCTAGAAATATTAGATTTTGACTAAATTCGACCAGCATGTCAATGAGATGATAATAACAGCAGGTGAGAAGTTTAAGAAACGTTGTAGGTCACGTTTTCTTATAATCACACAAAACGTTAACATGGTCGCCAATGGGAAAACTAACAGTGTGCTTAGCCCTTCAGTGTACACACTGACCACAGAGATCAGTGTAAATGTGACAGTGGTTGTCGCTGATTCCCCTAGCAAATGGCAGTATTTCGACATATGAACTAAATCAGAACAACAGCAGACTGAAAAGGGACACTTAAACTGCTTCATGATCCTAATAAAACTGCAGCATAAACTCTCTTTCCTGGTCATTCATCAAAAAGTATTCCTCATAAGTCAGGTTTCAGATGGAGGGGGCGTCCCACAGTTGTAAGAAAACGTGATTATAAAGTTTAAATTTCCTGTATTTAATATGTGTTACCCCTACCAGCCTCAGTTAAAAAATCAACACAATCCTAGAGAAACATGGGGTCGGAGAAAAAGATGTATACGAAAAATATGTGGATTGACAATAAGTGAGTTAGCTTCAGAAAATGCTAAAATATTGGCCTTAAAACTTAAAAAGTTGGCAATAGCTTGGGCACACACAAAATTTATAAAATGAATACATCACGAGGCGATGGTGGTTGTGAGAATATAGTGAGGCAGTAATCGATTATATTACCCCCAGAATTGGCTCAGTCAACAGAAGAGTAATTTTTAGTAAGAGACATTGCATGTTCTTTTAATACAGACATTTTAACACAAATGTCTGCTGCTTTGTATTCTGTTTCAGAGGTACTACCAACAAGTAGTTCCAAGCATTCTGGTGGCCCAGCTTTGACAGCAACACAAACTTCCTAAACAATTTGGCATTTAGTTAATAAATGGGTTGTCGCAGTATTTTCCTATAGCATGTGTTGACACATACAATAGGAAAATTATTTCTTGTAGTCGATTGGAACATCTCTACTTGTAATTACCTTGTCTAGGTTGTTTGTTTATTGGATAGAATAATTATATTACCTATACAAGTGTCATGTTGTAATTTTCCATGTCATTGATGATGTGTATTTGAAAAATAAAATAATGTTGGCTTTATTCCACCACATAAATACATATGTCTGTTGTCTATCTTGTGCCTAAGTAAACACCCTATGTCTGCAGTAAGATAAGTTCTTTTTATAAATTACGAATGTTATATACTCTATATTTCACCACTGCTACACCTGTTTTTTTTCGAAATTTATCCCAATATCTTGATGTTTTGCAGTTCTGCCTGGAAATATTTCCCAAAAAAATTGGTTAGCTAAGTCAAATGCATGTAGGATCAGTTTACTTTTACGGAAATATTCAATAGTTTGAATACACGCTAAAAGCTGCAAACAATTGTGACCCGCCAGTCCAAGATGAGACGCTTCTCGTTGACGCTCATCACAAGCTATGAGCCAAAACACTAAAGCACAGATTTGTTTAAAGGAGTTTCCATCATGAAATCATCCGGTATAGATTAAACTTTCAAATGTTGGTCATTACATGGCATAGACGTTACCTAAATGTGTTTATTTTTTATGTTTTGACAGTGAGAAAACCATAGCCAAAATATAGAATGAAAACTTTGAAGCAGTTTTTTCTCCAAACCATTTCGCATTTTCAAGATTCAAATTGCTGTATCTCTGGAAATATTGTGAACATAGAAAACATTGGGGTATTGGTTGTTTTTTTCTTTGAATGTGCTCTATATGAATATGCAATAAAACAACATATTTGTTTTGGCGAACGTCTTGTTTTTGCAAGGTGTGTCATAATTTATGTCAAACAATTTTCTGTGTAAATTGTTGTTGTGTTGCTTGGATGTACTGATAATAGCTATTACATGACAATTTACTATAAGACACGTTAGAAAGAATGAATGTTTAATCAAAGCCTTAACACGTGAACATCTGAACTTTGACCTCTAGTATAATGAGGTTCTATTTTTAATAGAAACCGTTGCGCGTAATACTACATCTCTCTTTTTTTTTTAACAAAAGAAGAGATTATGACTTACTCAAAGTAACTCGTTATAAAGTCTCTGAAATAACTGTAAACTTGTAAAAGAACAACATGCAATAGATTTAACTCTGATATAAGCTATACATTATGCATTGCTTAGTCTTTGTATCTATTCATGCATAACGCTGAGGCTGCTTAATATGACGACCAGAGCGTTGTTAGCCAATTCGCGCCTACTAGTAGCGTGTTAGCTGTGTGTCTTATAAATTGTGTAGCTTAAAACTACCAGCCAGGCTGCTTTATGAGCCTCGGTAAAAATTACAGAAGGCTGAATGTCTCTGTTGTTTACACGTAGCTGTCAAATTGCATGTGACGTGACCTTTGACCCACACGCGGCTGTCGAGTGACGTCATTCATGTTGCGCGTGATTCTTTTGAACAAATTTCAGGCACGGCGAATAGACATATTTTTCACTCATCAGTTGATTCAAAGTTCACGATTTCAGTGTCAATACGTTACCGCCGCCCTTAGTTTGATCCCGCCGCTGTCACCATGTTATTGTGTTGCTTGGATGTACTGATAATAGCTATTACATGACAGTTTACTATAAGACACGTTAGAAGGAATGAATGTTTAATCAAAGCCTTAACACGTGAACATCTGAACTCTGACCTCTAGTATAATGAGGTTCTATTAAAGCGCATAATACTACGACATAAATCACTGAACATTATGAACACCTATAGTAGATGGTGCGTAGCCAGGTCGGCCCTACGTTACTACCGTCGTTAGTTTCGAATGTTGTAATATTTAATACATTAAATAGAACAATATGAACAATGAGATACTAAATGTTCCCTATGTGACTATGACTCGCACTTGCGCACAGACTGTATTGCAAATGGCGAACACAACAACGTACCAGTTTGAACATGTTTCTTTATTGTTTGTCATGTTTACAAAGTTCAGTAAAGTGGCGTAAAACAAATAGACAGAATTCTTATCTATAAAGAAACATCGTGACGTTAATTGTATACCACTGACATTGGAAGCGTGTGCGTGCACTAGGACTATTTGAGCCTGAAACGCCAATCGACGATAGGCCTACCACACCGCCAATTGGACAATACAATCTTTCAAAATGAAGATGAAGTGTCCTATCGTGGGTTGTGAATTCGAGACAGCAGAAGCTGAAGATGGCGCCATCATCGCTGCCCTCCTCAACCTTCACGCCAGTTCGCATGCAGCTTCTACTCACGCCGCCACTACCCAGGCTACTCGAGCAGAGAAACTAAAACGACCAACTATATCATCGGCCGGATCTAGCGAGGAGTGGGCATATTTCGAGACCCGATGGGACGAGTATCGCAGGGGCACCAAGCTCACGGGTGGAGATGTAGTGGTCCAACTGCTGGAATGCTGTAGTGACGAGCTCCGAAAAGACCTCATACAACTCGATGTACTCGGGGATCAGAATCAGGATATGATTCTCGAAGAAGTGCTAAAATTCGTGGAGGCCAAAGAATCTGACAAGCGCTCAGCATCCAGACTGCTGAACTCGCAAGGCGCAGGATCGGTGAGTAGCACATACCGTCGAGGAAAACAACAGGATGTCCGAAATACGATGACTGACTTAGGCCTATGCGGCTACTGTGGTGAAAAGGGCCATGGTAGAAGTGCTCCGCTCCGCATCAGAAAAACCGAGTGCCCCGCCTACAATCATACATGCCAGTACTGCAAGTTGCAACATCACCTGGAAAAAGTATGTCGCAACAAGGAGAGATCGAAGGCTAAGCCCCAAAGGACTGATTCGGGTGAGTGTGAAGACGCGGTATTCCATGCATTATGTGCTTCTACAGAGATTGGTCATGAGCGCGGGAGGCGTTCCATAATCCTTGACCATCACCTCTATAACAACATCTGTGACAGGTGGGCGCAACAAGCCTCACAACCTCAACCATTCATCAAACTATACATTTGTGCGGTTGGAGGACTACAAGGATCTGGGTTTTGAACTGAAAATCCGTACTCGACCCCTATCCCTATCCGCCATGGCCGACACAGGCTGCCAAAGTTGCCTCATTGGAATCGGGGCAATCAACCGCCTCGGCCTAGCACGTGAAAATCTCATCCCCGTCTCTATGAAGATGCACGCCGCGAATAACAAGGACATCAGAATCCTCGGAGCAGCCATACTTCGGTTCTCTGGCAGAGACAAGGACCAAAACAGACTATAGACACGACAGGTCGTATACGTAACTGACAGCTCTGAAAAGATGTTCCTCAGCCGTGAAGCATGCGTGGCCCTTGGCATGCTCTCTAAAACGTTCCCAACAATCGGAGAGACTCACCGAAACTACCCTTCCCCGCGACCGAATCCAACCGAGAGAAACTACAGACGTACTTGATCGACCACTATAAGGCGAGTACGTTCAATACATGTGACCATCAGCCCCTCCCCATGATGAAATGCTCCCCAATGAGGCTCATGGTGGACCCAGATGCTGAACCAGTGGCCTCGCACAACCCCATCCCCGTACCACTCCACTGGCAGAAGGACGTCAAAGCGGGACTAGACCAGGATGTGAGGTTAGGGGTAATCGAGCCAGTCCCAGTCGGCACACCGGTCACTTGGTGTCACAGAATGGTAGTTTGTGCAAAGAAGACGCCGCACGGTGGACTTCCAACCACTGAACACCCACGCGACACGTGAGACACACCACACTCAATCACCATTCCACCAAGCCCGCTCCGTCCCACAGGGCAAACTCAAAACGGTATTCGATGCCTGTAATGATTACCACAGCGTGCCACTTCACCCGGACGATCGCCACCTGACGACATTCATAACGCCTTGGGGCCGATATAGATACTGTGTAACTCCACAGGGATACATCGCCTCTGGTGACGGATATTCAAGACGATATGATGAAATCGTAGCCGACATCCCCCAGAAGACAAAATGCATAGACGACACACTTCTGTGGGCAGACACGATGGAGGAAAGCTTCTTCCAGGCCATCCCCTGGCTAGATGTTTGTGGCAAAAATGGCATAACATTGAACCCAGACAAGTTCACGTTCTGTAAACCAGAAGTAGAATTCGCAGGGTTTGTGATCACCCTGGACAGTGTGCGCCCTTGCGGAAAATACCTACAAGCCATTCGCGACTTCCCCACCCCCAGAAACATTACAGACGTTCGATCCTGGTTCGGGCTCGTCAACCAAGTGGCGTATACATTCAGCATGGCAGACCGGATGCAGCCCTTCCGACACCTGCTGAAACCCGATAACCCATTTGTGTGGGACGACCAACTAGACAAACTCTTCAATGAATCCAAAGACATTACCACTAATGAGATAGAGAAAGGTGTCACAATCTTTGACAAGGATAAGCCGACTTGCCTTGCCACAGATTGGTCCAAGGATGGGATCGGTTTCTGGTTGTTACAAAAACATTGCACTTGCACTAAGAGCATGCCATTCTGCTGCCCGGATGGATGGAGAATCACTCTTGTCGGAAGCCACTTCACCCACCCGGCCGAGTCTAGATACGCCCCCATCGAAGGCGAAGCTTTGTCTGTGGCCGACGCTCTCGATAATGCAATATTCTTTGTCCTCGGATGTGCAGACCTCATCGTGGTAGTGGATCACAAACCACTCCTTAACATACTCGGTGATCGGTCACTGGATGAAATACCAAATGCACGCCTGAGAAACCTAAAAGAGAAAACTCTCAGATACAGGTTTTGCGTCGTACACATCCCTGGAGTACAAAACAAAGCAGCAGATGCCATGTCTCGGCACCCATCGGGTACCCCTCATCCAGACAAACTACATCTCCAAGATGACATCACACCCGATGATGATGATCCATCGAACCTGCCTTCAACCATGATGATCCAACATGCATTCCTAGAAGGCATCCGCACGAACGAGGACACCATAGATCACGAGAACATAGATGATGCAGTCAGGAATGCGGCGACCTACGCACTCGAGTCTCTTCAATCCATCATATGGGACCGTACAAGACAAGAAACGGCTAGTGATGAGAACATGCACCTACTCATGTCCATCATCGAAAACGGCATGCCGAAGTTCCGCCACGAACTACCTGTACCACTCCGTGCCTACCACCAATTTCGTGAGCACCTTCACACAATAGACGGTGTAGTCATCTACAAGGACCGGATTGTTATACCGCCGAGCCTCCGAGAGGACGTCCTATCGGCACTCCACTCCGCACACCAAGGAATATCTTCCATGACGGCGAGGGCCGAATCATCCGTGTTCTGGCCCGGGATAACCCCAGCCATGGCTGCTGTCCGCACAAACTGTAGCGACTGTAACAGAATGGCGCCATCGCAGCCCAGCGCTCCACCAACACCCCCAGTGTTGCCGGTTTACCCGTTTCAATGCGTCTGCTCAGACTTTTTCACCTATAAAGGCATCAGCTACCTGGTCATAGTTGACAGGTACTCAAACTGGCCTATCATTGAAAGGACCACAGGCGGTGCAGATGGTCTAATTGACAGCCTGCGCCGCTCTTTCGTGACCTACGGAATCCCAGATGAACTAGCATCAGACGGCGGCCCGGAATTTACTTCAACAACGACCCGCCTCTTCCTCAACACCTGGGGCGTACACCACCGACTTTCATCAGTTGCATTCCCGCATAGCAATTGCAGAGCTGAAATCGGTGTGAAGACCGTCAAACGCCTCATTACCAACAACACTGGTACCAATGGTGAACTCGATACAGATGGGGTCCAACGCGCGATTCTTCAATATCGGAACACACCTGACCCAGATACAAAGCTATCCCCAGCGATGTGTGTATTTGGACGACCGATCAAGGACTTCATACCTATACTACCCGGTAGGTACAAACCACACGAGACCTGGCGAGAGACACTCGTTGCTCGAGAAGAGGCCCTGAGAAACAGACATGAAAGCCGCTGAACACTGGTCAGAACATACGAAACGACTACCACCCCTCGTCATCGGCGACTTCGTGAGAATACAAAATCAAACTGGCCCTCACCCCACGAAGTGGGACAAAACGGGCCAAGTCATCGAAGTACGTCAATTCGACCAATATGTAATCCGAGTCGACGGATCTGGGAGAGTAACAATCCGGAACAGGAAATTCCTGAGGAAATACGCGCCAGTACGCATTGCTACACCACGTCTTACCATTGATGAGGACCTTCAGCATCATGCATCACATCGCACTTCACAACCTCAACCTCGACGACAGAAGGAACCCACACACATCACACAACACACCATCGCAACTCCTGAAAGATGGAAGGACAATGTGGAGAGCCCCAAGAAAACTGTATCACCGGCAGTGGCTCCAACGGCGTCAACAGATGTCGCTCCAAAACTCGAGAACATTCCTACCCCTACCACGCCAACACGCGTCTCACGATATGGCCGTAACATCAAACCACCGAAATGGCTGGCAGACTATGAAACCTAAGAGACAGTCTCCCTCACTATAGACTATTATTTACAGTTTAAAATAAGCGATGAAGACTTGGGGGAGATAGAACAATATGAACAATGAGATACTAAATGCTTCCTATGTGACTATGACTCGCACTTGCGCACAGACTGTATTGCAAATGGCGAACACAACAACGTACCAGTTTGAACATGTTTCTTTATTGTTTGTCAAGTTTACAAAGTTCAGTAAAGTGGCGTAAAACAAATAGACAGAGTTCTTCTCTATTAAATACTATCAACCTGCTATACTAATCCGTATGACTAATTTCAGGTATCGCCCTGGTCGCTCTAGCTAGATGCTGTACACTCTTAATTACATTGACGTTAACGCGTCGTCTGTTGTATATTATTGTGGCCGTAGTGCATGCACACCATTTTTTAAATAATAAATTACAGTTGCCATTCTCCATCCAACCATGTATTGTATTAAGATCCTGTAATGTCACCGCATCCTCGACTGATGCAACTAATTGACTGAAGAGTTTTGTATCACCCGCAAATTTACAAATAAATTATTATTACAAATACAATCGTCTATGGCGTTTATATTTAAATAGTAAATAAAAACTGGTGGCGTTGCAGAACTGCTCCCAAGACTGAACTCTACAGCTGTATAGTGACCCCAATCAATTTACAGCTGACCATGAATTTATCTTGGCATTCCGACCTTGATCGCGACCATTTACGATGATTCGATCGTTAATTATACCCTGTTGAATGGCCATTCCGTTACCCATGGATTTACAACGCCTCATGGGCCACTCTCCAAAAAAGTTTTAAAAAACTTTTTTAAATTACTAATTGGCCGTTTGTTACCTGTTTAGAAAAAAATACTGCATTTCACAAAAACGGTTACGCCCGGCCGGTACCAAGTTTTTGTTGTGTTTACCATGGCGCGATCGTATATGTGACATGGCGTTTCGAACAGTCGGGTTTTTAGCGTTGCCCCTCGTTAACCCGCTAAGGGCGCCGTGTCTGATTATATTCATGCGCGGCATGTAAATAAAGAAACTGAACGTAAATGGGTGACGTCATGTTCTCGGACAGTCGGGCTTTTAGCGCTTCCCGAAGTCTGACCGTTATTTCTCGAGCTGCTCGAGAAATAGCCAGGGCGAAAGCC
This sequence comes from Escarpia spicata, assembly GCA_963995525.1. Lineage (NCBI taxonomy): Eukaryota > Metazoa > Annelida > Polychaeta > Sabellida > Siboglinidae > Escarpia > Escarpia spicata. Next base: position 18,611,121 of record OZ023212.1, read on the forward strand.
GAAATAGAGTAAGTTCGCCCAACGCCGTAGTTCTCGGTGTCGCTTTGCTTGGCGGTGAAGCTACGTGACTTCGCGAACCAATTGTTACTTGACATTCGGCTGTCTATGAATATTCATGACTAGTCGCACCCGCACGGCACCTGCTTACCTAGGCAACGGGTAAACATTGAGAAATTCCCTTGTTCGCCGGTCACTCATCATTGCACAGAACTGACCGATTGTATGACCGTGATTGAGGTCTGACTCCCAATTGCGCTGCCAGTGAAATTATGGACATCTAAAAATAGGCGCACGTCTAGCAGAATCAGTGGAGTTCGCACTTCGGATCGGCGTCGATCGTGCTCAACTAAAGTCTAAAGACTAAGTCTAAACTTCTGACTTACACTAAGACTAAGTCATGTCACGCCAAGACTCACGTACACGTCCATACTACAATATCATATCTATATAACATATCTGACTGTTTATGACAGGGACAGATATAATAATAATAATATATTTTATTTAATATAGCGCCAGATCCAATTATAAATTGCTCATGGCGCTTTACAACATGTAGAACCCAGATAGAGGTAATAATGATGGCTAAATAAACATGCATTTTCTAAAAGAAATTCTTAAAAAATTAATATTAGTAAAATACAAATAAATACGCCAATATAGAAGGGAAAGACTCGATAACGACGAGAACATTTATTGAACAGACTTATCTCAAAGCGGAAGTCGAGTTAAGAGAACGTACAACCAGGAACAAGGTATGGAATTAACCGAAGCAATAATACAGGAAGCGGAAATGTGATACTTATCCAATATGGTGTGAGCACTTTCTTTTCTCCTTCACTGATCTAATAATAGCACATAAGCTTGTAAGGTTATAACGTGATAGTCCATATGACATACACATATGCAGTAGAGTCAATATGGACATATGCCACACAAAATATGCAGTAGAGTCAATAGGTCCATGGCGCATGTATTATAACTCATAGTCTTGTAGATATGCAGGTTTATTACGTCTGCGGATGGGCCGAGTGGGCCTCACGTTGTCACTGGGTGTGGTTGGTGGTTTCGGTAGCGCGGTTGTAGGGGCCTCAGATGGCGCTGTGATCGTCAGTGGAGCCTCGGGCGGTGCTGCGATCACTAATGGGATTTCGGGTGGAGTTGCATTCGCTTGGACATCGGGCGGGGTGTCGTCTTCGTATGGCGGGACGTCTTCCGTGTCATCTCCATCCTCACGATGGCGCGTGGGTATTGTGGTCGACACATGACCGGGTACTAAATAGCACTCGGATAGTCGCACCTTGTATGATGAAGTGCGTAGTTGAGATCCGCTAAATTTGCGAATGTAGCACCAGCTATCTTCGATAGAGGTGACTAGATAGCGGTCTCGAGCTTGCGACTTATTGCGGTCGGATAGTACGTAAACCAGGTCACCGACATGAATTATCGGTACAGGCGCCTCTTTGCCGCGAGGAGCCTTCGACGTCTGGCTGTGTGCGTGATTTTGTAGGCGAGACTGATGTTGTTCAGCGATGATGGCACGATCTAAAATAGGCAACTGCGCGTTGGAAAACTGGTCTTGTTGGAACCATATTTCGCATGCCGATAGGCCGCGACCGCGGATTCTGGAGTTGAGTTGAGAGGTAGCAATTGCCAGTATAACACCGGTGACACCGGTCCCCCGCCAGGCTCCTGTCGTAGCAGCTCATCTTCAACCTCTGACACAGCTTTCTCGGCTATGGGGTTTTTGTTAGAGTTTTTGATTCTCCCTATCTCCAAACGAATACCCAAACGTAGCAGAGTTGGGTCGTTCACGAGAGCGATGAACCCTGGGGCTGGATCCACGCGGATGATCGCAGGAGGCCCGTCGAGGGGTCGAAACTCTATGCAGAGTCGAGCGAAGCAGTCACGTAACGCGTCATGGCGTTCGCTCTCGATGATGCACGTAGAAGTGTATGAGCTAACGGTTTCGCGGACGACAAATATGAGTTGTCGGTTACGCTTGATAACATCTGCTGCGAACGAAACACCAATCGCTTCGGGAGCGTCGGTCGTTGTTTGTTCGATGAGTGTAGTCGGGATTTTTTTAGTGACATGCATGTATGGCATGCGTCGGTCACTCGCTCAGTCGCGTTGTCGATGTCCAATGCGAAGAAGTTACGACGAACTACGAGTTTGAGTTGGTGTTTTGATGAGTGGCTCAGCTTTAGGTGGATCGCTGTTAGTACGAACACTTGTCGTGGAACTACGATAAGTTCTTTGGTTGGCGCGAATGGTATGTCGCACTTGACAACGATGACGCCGTCGCGAGCCAACGTTGTAGTAGATAAGTAACGTTTTACGTCCTTGGCGTTGGTTACTTTTTTGGATGGACGTGTGCCTTGTTTTAGGTGAGCTTTGACGCGCCGTAGGTCAGGGCATTCTGATTGTGTAGAGAGCCATGCGGACCTGCTCGTGAACGGAAGGCGAGTGGAGCCGGATATGATATCTTCCACAGCAACACTCATAACGACAGATTGTTCGATTTGCGATATGAAAGAGCATATCTGGCAATGTGGTTCATGGCATTCAGGTGCGTTTCTGCTTGCGAAGTCGGATGGTATGTTTGATGTACCCGCCAGGTGGCGCACTGTGACTTGGTATCGGGCGACAACTGACAGAAACGATGTCACGCGAGGGCTAGATGAAAATTCGCCACGGCATAGTTTGTCAATGTCTGCACACACGGTTTGCTGTCGGTGAGTAGACACGGCTTCGACTTTGATTGTATGATGTACGGGCTGAAGTGTTTGACTGCTGCAGCAATGCCTAACGCTTCGATTTCGCAGGGTAGCCATGTAACTTGGTGTTTCTTTAGTTTGGCGCTGAAAAACCCGGCAAGACGGGTCTGTCTATTTCGCGAAACGTATAGTGTGGATCCGATGCCACGTTTGGTAACCGAACCGTCGGTAACGATCCATAGTTGGTCACTGGGCCGCGGTAATGTGATCGATCTGTTGGTGGAGAGTGTGTTTTGGGCTACACGGAACGCCTCGCGGATGTCATTAGTCCATGTCAATGTCTCCGGTGATTTCATGCCCGCAATGTACGACTCGAGGGGTACAAGTACTTTGGAACACTGAGAGATGACGCGTCCCAACACTTTATATGCTCCAACGAAGGAACGAAGTCCCAGAACGGTTTGTGGCGGTGTGCACGATGCCAGAGTAGCGATGCGGTGAGGACTGGGATGTAGTGTACCTTCTGACCACACCCAGCCTAGGATGGTCGTTGATTTGGGGCAAACCCTGGTCTTCTTTGCTGAAAGTCGTAAGTCGCATCGAGCAAGGGCATCAAGGACACGACTCCAGTTGTCTAGTAGCTCTTGTGGCGAGTTGCCCCCGCAGTACAAATCGTCAGCCAACTTGGCGACGACGCCCTCTTGTAACAGATCACCAAAGACTCGGCACATGAGTTCTTCCAATGCCGTCTCCGAGCCGGGCATGCCCATGGCACATCGTGTGTACACGAGAACTCCACGAAAGGGTGTCGCAACTCCGCAGTGTTTGAGTGAGTCCTTCGATAGAGGGATCTGATAGAATGCATTCGTCAAGTCTGATACAACGATGTACTTCCAGCAAGCTATGGATCTTAGTGTCGAATCCACGTCTGGCATGAGAGAAGGCTGCGGCTTGCTGTAACGTCCTACTTCCGTGAAGGCAGTGACGAGTCGTGATCCTCCATTAGCTTTGCGTACGAGAAATGACGGGTTAAGGTATTCGGCCACCACCCCGATATCTTCTAGACGACGGAATACACCGGCCGCCTCCAAATCATCAAACTTTTCCTGAAGTTCGACGAGTTTGTCGCGAGCGTATTGCGGACACCTCCCCTTTCGCTGCGGGGGTTGGACTGGTCCCATGTTTACAGTTGCTGTGAATGGGCCCGCATGCCCGTTGTATCCTACGATTTTCGAGTTGAACACGGTGTCAAATTGTTGATGCAGATTGCGGAACTGGTTGCGCAAGTCGTCAGACAAGAAGTTGCCACTGTCTAGTTCGATAGTGTCTGAACATTGCACGTCTGCTGCGTGTGTGCTTGTGTTTTTGACTACGATGTCTTCCACGTAGTTGGTGTCACATGCTGTGATACCACGCACTTGGCAAAAGTGCTCGTTGCGTCCTATTTTCAAGGGATGTGTACACGTGTTTAGTAAACGGATTTTGTCACCGGCAGGTTGGGGCCAATTTTGGTAGTGCAATGTTGACTTATGATCGTTACGAGGTTCGATCGCCACTACAAGATCGTCGAGTGCTGATGGAATAGACAGTTCTATGTAGTCGCCTGGCCACACAGTAGTGGACGCGGGTGGCGCACGCAACACGTATGCCTGCGCTCTGCGAATCGTGTGATATTGGGAACGGTTGACGTTCTCCATCCCGTAGTGTATCACAGTTTCGTCAATGCTGATCTGATTTTTGGCGGGACGAACGGATATGTGATTGGTTGTCATGAATGGTGTTCCCGCAAGTACATCGACATCCAAGTCTTTAACGACAAGGGCATCGAGGTGTAGGTCAAGATTATCCCGCGATAACACGAGCCTTGTTTCTCCGGCTACATTGAGTGGGTTACACCACCAGCTTGTCTAGCGAGCTGGGAGCTTTTGGTGATTTTTGCACCAACTGACCTGGCCACCTTCTCTCTAATCATGTTGGTTTCGGCCCCAGTGTCGAGGGTAAGACGTATTGGGTGGTGACGATGGAACGCCTTGAAGAATGGAGACTGTTTCGTGTTTACGCGACAAGTCGCCGACACGTGTTGTACGTCATTGACGTAGTCGTCATTCACTGGTGGTTCATCGTCTCCGCTATCTTCGCAGTTTAGTCCTGTCACGTTGCGTGCCTTAGTCATGAACAGTCTGTCTTGCTCGGGCAAGTACTTCCAAGCGCTTAGATAGTGGTCTACTATCGGTCTACCAGCCTGCTTACAGAGTGGGCATTGTTTTGCTCGTTGGGTTCGTTGGTAGCTTTGTGGGCGAGCGGGCCCAGAGCGTATGCGTGGTTGGTAGTAGGTTGACTGTCTCAGGATTTGTGTCTCTGACATAGAATGGATCTCGTCCAGTAGGGACCCCAGGGTCTGAGAGATCTCTGGTTTAAGACTGGCTAGTGTGCGACTCCGCAGTTCTGTTCCGTAGCGCTGTTTTACGAGTCTAGGTAGCTCCTGATGGATAAGTCTAAGCCAGCTCAATACAACCATGTTCTCGTCGTGGTGTGATTTACCGCCACCCAATGTCAGCAGACTATCATCAACGAACGCCATGAGGCGTTGGAATAGGTCCTCGTGGTTTTCGTCTGATTCAAGTTTTATGTCGGCGAAATCTATGAAGTGAGCGCCGCTTGTCTGAAACCCAAAGTGAAGTCTGATTGCCTGCCATATGGAGTTGATGGATGTCGAGTTTTTTACGATGGTATTTCGCGATATGATCGGACAGAAGTTGGCAATCTGCCCAAGCATTAATTCTAAGTGCGCGACTTTTTGTTGTGCCGTTCGCCTAACCAAGCCTGGTGTGTCTTCGGTATCGTCAAGTAAGCCTCTGAGTGGAGAAGTGTTAGTTTTCTTTCCCCATGTTGCCTGGTCGAGTAGGAATGGTGCGAAATTCGCGTCCAATGACGTCAGTGTTTCGTGTTTTGAAAGAGACCACTGTTTTGGAGCTCTCTGTGACTGAGCCATTGTCGCGTTGACGTGTAGCTCAATCGTCTATGCAAATGCCGGCAATGTTCAATGTTAATTACTGCGTACGGAAAGTACGCATTCGTCGTGCCGTTTGTTTGGCTATACGAGTATCTATCCACTTCAGTAGTGAAAACGCTGCCACCACGCCAATATAGAAGGGGAAGACTCGATAACGACGAGAACATTTATTGAACAGACTTATCTCAAAGCGGAAGTCGAGGCAAGAGAACGTACAACCAGGAACAAGGTATGGAATTAACCGAAGCAATAATACAGGAAGCGGAAATGTGATACTTATCCAATATGGCGCTACAGTGCTATGTAGAAATAAGACATTGTCAATTCATTTAACTGAACTAATATACATGTAGGTATAAAATAAATATATAAATAGGTTAATTAATACATAAGAGATATAAAACAAATCCATACAGAGACTAAACTATGCCACATTGGACAAGAACGAGTCTAAAAAAATGAGTCTTTAAGCGTGCCTTGAAAGTAGAGAGACAATCAGACCAGATAGTAGAGAGACAATCAGATCCAGACGGGCAAACCCCTTTTTAGCCACCATAAATCATAATGGTGCAATTACATTTTTAACTAAAATCTGACATTCAGATTCTAAGCGTCACCTTTGCAAGTTTTGTCAACAAAAAATTAATAGTCAAACCACGGAAAACCAAACCCAAGCTCCCACAATCCCGTTCACCACGTAGCATTTGCGCAATCGTAACCAAATGGGTATATTTTTTGTAAACACCCATGAATCTATTTTGTAGGATATATGTGGTGGTGTCAAAACAAATTGTATTAGATTTTTTCATTTTTGATGGACACATGGCTTCTTGATGTATAATAGTCTGACAAAATCTGAAGATAGGGAGAGAGTGGACATCTTGAGCATTGCATATCAATCGTGTTGATACAGTAAAACTGTCACCTGACACATTTTATGGAGTCTTGATTATATTTAAACGATTTTAAGCATTTATTTATAATGAACATTATTTTTCAGCAGCACTATTTGCCACACAAGTTTCACTTTGTTCTAAAACGGGTGGCAGATAAAAAACAGAAACCTTGGCCGCAATAGTGCTACAATTATTGATCGCCAAATGACTTGGCAAACACACAAATGTACGCTGGTAATGAGTATGGATTGCCAGGTGTGATGGATGAATGAAAGGGGGGTTGCTTCCAACATTTGTGCTCAGTTAAAAACCTGGACGATAAATTATGCATTGTCTTTGAAGAAAATAAAACCCTTAAGAGTCATGCAATCTATTCCCCATTGCGTTTTATCCAGACCATGGAAAATAGGCAATAAAACAAGTATTCCAAATGTACTATCATCTCAGAGACAAGACAAATCTTATACAACAGCCACAATAGGTGGTGTATTTTGTTCCATGCAAGGAGTCATTATAATTTATTTATATTGCAAGGCAGTCTGGAAATGCAAAATGGTTTAATTTTGTTGCATACGTAGTATGTTAACCACATACAAAAATAGCAATGCCCTTATAATATACCAAGCTTGGAAAAAACAAGACGACACTAGCATAAACGAAGAATACCACATTACATGTAATACACAATTTATGTAATCACCGAAATGACAATAAAGTGTAGAAGCATGATGTGTGAAGGTGTATTTAATTACAATCAGCATAGCAGAGGCAACCCAAAATAACATGTAGCGCCACTGGTGGATAACGTATAACTACATTTGTCAGTGCACATTCTGCCCTTAAGTCAGTTTTATTGAGAATCTGTAGAACAATCGAGTATCCATGACAATGCATGCCTGATCCTAACCAATGAATGTTTATCAAAATGTCCATCTCCCAACCGTAACATTTACTGGCAACAATATAATTCAACAAGTGGTCATTTTGAACATGACTGAGGAGATGTTGACATAGATCAGAATCAGATAAGATTGTTTTGTCGCACAACACAACTGTAGGATTTTATTTTCTCATTTTATTCAACTTAAGTATGCTGCACTAAGATGACACCTTATATTGTAATAGTTTCTATAACCTGAACAGACATCACACGAAAATCTTGTCAACATTCAACGTGTATTTGCCATGGTCTGGCATTTTAGATATGCTATTCAGGGTAAGCTCTGTCATAGGGGAAAGCGGAGCTAATAGTCACACAATCAACAAATGTAGTAATAATTCTTTCCAGCTTTTAATCAGAACCAGTTTTGACAATGGCAAAACATAAATTATAAGCTTATGACTTGGGCATGTGATAAAGTTTAGTTTTGATAAATGTTGATGTAAGATGAATAACGGATGTACACAAAATCTACCTTTTCCTCTTCGGTTTTGCTGTGATACTTATCCAGTCTAGAGTTTGAGGTCACAGCACCATATATGAAATAACACTGGGGTTAAAAGTCAATTTAAAGACAATGACAGTCACTTTAGGAGAAACGTGGAAATGCACTTTACAGTTTCAATTGTTATGTTTACACACATATCAGTGATACCATATTTCATACATAAGTGCCAAGATACAGCAGAGGTTTTTAGATCCTATGACTTTAAGCCCAACTCTCCCCTACTAAGGCACACATCCTTCTGTATTTAAGCAGTACCATTGTCTCCAATGCTATGCCATCATGTAGAGGATTACTATCCCACTTGTGTTATTCAGTGAATTGGGAAAACGGGGAGTTAATTACTATTGAGATCGTAGTTTTAAGCATCTTCGTGGAAAAAACACAAGCATAGCAATACAAGCACAAAACAATCCTAAATCAGCAGAAAACCTAAAATAAAATCTACACAACTAGCTGTCTGACATGATACATGTAGGCATAATAAGGTTTTGTAAGTAGATTTTATTATTTATAGAAAAGCTATATCATAGGGTAGTACCATATTACCATACATGCAAACTTTAACCAGTAATACAAAAGCTAAAAGGACAAAGAATTCTTAGTTCCTGGAAATAACAAAACATCCAAGTGAGCTATTGAATGCAAAGATACAAAAATCACAAAATGATGCTTATCTTCTATACCTTATTTAATTGATGGCAGCATTTATTTAAATGAGATTTAATTGTTGTTACTGTCATGCAAAAAGACATTGTTACTGCAGAACGTTTTTGCATAAAAAGGTACAGAAAATTGCCTGGGCAAAATCTGTAAATTGCTATTCATTTGATTGTAGAGAAGTGATTTCTTTAGGGATGAACAGTGGACACGAGGGTAACTTGTGCCCTGCAGACAGCAATGACGCACAGACTTGCAGATTTCCCCAAACTGGATTGTCAGTAACAAATTACTTTCACAATCTGGTGAGTGTAACGTCTTCAGAACAAAGTGGGAACAACAAATACTGACTGGCCCATGAAAGACTGATGACTAGTCTCAGACAAGGTGCACAAGCAAGAGATGGAAGAAATTAGCATGAAGAACAACACGAACATGAAAGTAGTTGGAAGGAGACCGAGATGGGCAGGACAGGTACCGAGAGTGAGTGAAGAATGACTGGCAAAGACAGCACGGGAACAGAAGAGGGTGGTAGAAGGAGAAGAGGAAGGCTAATGTTAAGATGAAGAGACAGTGTCAAGAGAGATCTCAAACGGGCAAGGATGAACAGCTGAGAGTGGGAGAACATTGTAGAAGATTGGGACAGGTGGAGAAATGGAGTTGGAGAGGGAACAAGGGGATATGTAAAGTGTAAGGATGCTAGAAATTCAACGCATATTAACAAAGGACAACTAACCAAGCAACTGTTCATAGACTATCAGAAGCTGTCTTATTCATTCAGAATTGTTAAAATCCCGAGTAAGCATAAATCATGCTGTACACAATACAGCCAACCACACTTAACTGTAACCATTTACAATGATGTCATGTCAGTGTACATTTGCATATAAATAAACATACAAGTGGTGTATGTGTTCACTAACACCTGTAGTTGTGACTCAATAGCAGGCAGGGATGGAACAATGAGTAGACACAATCCAAGTGCAGTTGACGTCAGTGGGATTTCATAAATGTAATGTAACAATACAACAAACTATTGATGCACTGCGACAACCATCGATAATACATTGAACCATTTATAGTAACAGGTAGGCTGCACTGATTTTGCCACATAAAAACAATGTTTGTAAACATGCTTTTACAATTTAATTTTGATACTGCTTTTCCTAGGTGTTCGCCGATTGATGAAACTATTATTACTATTGGGATAGTTTTGCAAGTTATGACACCAATGCAACAGTATTGCAATAGTAATACAGCTATCGCAATCATAAAACTATCGCCAATAGTTGCCACTATCCATAAAAGTTGACACTGTCTGGTGATGTGCAAGCAGATTATGCTGTATCTGGCCCCAAAACATTACCTCTGCTACCTTGTCCCTATACTTTCCATTCGCCTGCCTCTTCTGATCCAATGACCTCACGTTAACTTACTGAATAATATAATAAACTTACCACACAAGTCAGACAGTTCAGTAGACCGTCCTAACCAGCACTAATAGGTCAGATCAGGGCAAGGAACCATATCATTTGACCAGACAAATCGCCAGTAACTGATACTTTCATGTTCATTTTTCACTGCCACTGCATACATGCAAAACACACCTTCCAGGACAATCAACATTAGAAGACCACATCAAAGAATCCATAAGTATCGCTCGCAGTTGGTTCAAACGTGACAATGGATGCGTGGCACCACAGCCACATTCAGGGAGCAGCTGTTATTTCTTCTTGCCCGTGAGACCAGCACCAGCGTTGAACTTGAAGTGGATGATATCTCCGTCCTCCACTACGTAGTCCCGACCCTTTTGCTTGTATTTTCCGGCGGCCTACAATTACAAGATCAACATCAAGATAAGCGAAGAGCACAGAGCTTTGTATGTTTGCCATCCAATGCCAATTAGCCAAACCCAGGATTCCACTGCCTTGAGTTTAAAGCAATTAAATTCCACGATTTCAAGGAGGTGCAAGCCCCTTACAGGAGAAGTATAGGAATTTGTTGTAGCAAACTGAGGGTGTTTAGGAAGACAACAAAATAGGATGTGTTGTACTATCATTCAAACCATCCTTTGTTATACACAATCTCAGATGTGTACAACTAAACCACAACATGGTCTTAACCCAACCGCTGATTACAATACGTTTGTCACCTCATACTGAAAAAAGTATTAGAACAAACTGCATATACCCGGAAGCGCATTTCATCTTATGAATTTGTAACTGAGAAAAAACCCTTGTGCCTCTGCCAAATAGAAGCATAGCAAAAACATTGGCCAGGCAGAACATGCAATGAATGTAAACCTTTGCCTACCTTCACTGCATTCTCTGATCCCTCCTCCTTGAAGTCGTCAAACTTCATAACCTCAGCCATGATGAAACCCTTCTCGAAGTCCGTGTGAATCTTCCCAGCTGCCTGGGGAGCCTTTGTTCCTTTCTGCAACGACAATAGAAAGCATTACACTAAATGTTCAATTGCCACCAGATCCAGGCATCTGTTGTAGAAACTGTAAGGGGTAACGGATGCACACTTAAATGTCCTGTAATTTCTCGATATAACCTACTTCAATCAAACCCGTGTCCCACCGTTACCAGTGTGAGAACACAACACTCCTCGTTACATTAAAATCATCTAAAACTAAATCTACCTTCTGCAAAAAAACAAGACATAGTTGTTTGGAACTGTGAAAATTTTCCCTCGCTCTGATGGTAATTTTCACAATGTCATGCTTAATGACTCTTGTTTGTCGCACCTGTGAGCTCAGGTTCCCAAGGATTTAGGCACTATAGAAGTTTATCATTATCATTACACAGCGCTACTCAAGCAGTAAGAAACTCACCTGTATAGTCCAGGCTTTTACCTCGTCCTCGCCTGATGTGAAGAAGTACATCAGCTGTAGACTCTTGTAGCCCGTCACAATGACCTTGCTCAGGGCACTGAAACAACACTCATACTTTACTATTTTATCAACATCTAACCTAACCAGTCAATATGTATGAGTGGGTATGTTGACATTTTCCTCCCAGGTGGTTTGCATCTCGAGTGCTGAACTTTCAGGGATTCATCTATAACCCCTTGGAACAAACGTAATGCTTTGATTTCTTGAAATTCTCAATCAGCTAAGGGTTTAAATTTAATGGTTTGTACCAGACATTAATCAATTGTTCGCAATGTTATACACGGTTTCTGCAATTATTCCAAACAAGGTAATCCATCGATACATCAGTTGACACATTCAACGTAACTTGAAACAATGGTACACTTACAAAACGTGTTTTCTATAAAAAAAAACTGCTCCAACATGAAATATGACCTTTCCACAACTATTACAAGTTCAGTAAGTACAGCCAGTGAAAAGTAGTATCACACGCCAGTAAGTGGGGTAAGATGAAAAGGTGTGAAGCCCCTGACCCACCCACCTCTGTATGTTGTTCTCCTTGCAGTAAGCCTCACTCTCCTCATCACTCATGTCCATCAGATCCAACTCAAAGGCACCACTGAAGGGGATGATGGCACTGCCAGGGTCATTCTCATCAACCCATTCCTTGATCTTTAGTAACCTACAAACACACGTCCAGGAGTTATAATGCAGCAATGAAAGGGATGCAAGCACTGTTCACCAACCCACTGTTTGACTTTTGGTAACCTGCAAACACACGTCCAGGAGTTATAATGCAGCAATGAAAGGGATGCAAGCACTGTTCACCAACCCACTGTTTTACTTTTGGTAACCTGCAAACACACGTCCAGGAGTTATAATGCAGCAATGAAAGGGATGCAAGCACTGTTCACCAACCCACTGTTTGACTTTTGGTAACCTGCAAACACACGTCCAGGAGTTATAATGCAGCAATGAAAGGGATGCAAGCACTGTTCACCAACCCACTGTTTGACTTTTGGTAACCTGCAAACACACGTCCAGGAGTTATAATGCAGCAATGAAAGGGATGCAAGCACTGTTCACCAACCCACTGTTTTACTTTTGGTAACCTGCAAACACACGTCCAGGAGTTATAATGCAGCAATGAAAGGGATGCAAGCACTGTTCACCAACCCACTGTTTTACTTTTGGTAACCTGCAAACACACGTCCAGGAGTTATAATGCAGCAATGAAAGGGATGCAAGCACTGTTCACCAACCCACTGTTTTACTTTTGGTAACCTGCAAACACACGTCCAGGAGTTATAATGCAGCAATGAAAGGGATGCAAGCACTGTTCACCAACCCACTGTTTTACTTTTGGTAACCTGCAAACACAAGTTCAGGGGTTATAATATAGCACTGAAAGTCCAGCAGTTATATCGTCTTGATGGCACTGTCCATCAACCCATTCGTTGAACTTTATTAACCTACAAACATAAGTGTAGGAGTTATAATGGGATGATGGCACTGTCCATCAACCCATTCCTTGAACTTTATTAACCTACAAACACAAGTGTAGAAGATATAATGGGATGATGGCCCTGTCCATCAACCCACTGTTTTATCTTTAGTAACCGGCAAACACAAGTCCAGGATTGTAATCCACCACTGAAATGGAAAACAATTGTTTGTTTGCATTGTGATTGGACTGCCGATATATTTAACACATTTATATACTGCCTGGTCTATCTCAAACCCACTTTTACCCTGGGCATAACAGCTGCTCTTGTCACTGTTTACATTAACTGAATTTTGCACTACGCAGATGAACACAATTTTACCCAGGATACTCAGCACAGAACCAAAAATAAACCAATCTCACTGAACAGGTCAATGCCAGACTGTTGATTGAGATTTATTTTCCACACGATACCTAGTGAAAAGCAATCCACCTCCCACTTATGCATAATGTTATAATACAGTTTTTTTTACTTTGTGAATTTACGTACACACCCCCAACAATAATTAAAAAAGAACTTACCATTTATTTTTTTTCCTAATGTAGTCCTTCTTCGAGAGGTTCACCAGATAGATCATTGGCTTCGCTGTCAGGAACAGGTGCTTGTTTAGTTCTTCTATCTGCAAACATGTATTTAACCTCATCAAGACACGTAAAAGTAAAGGTAAAAAAAGGTAAGTTCTTATATAGCATAGTATCCAATCCTTAGGATAGCTGAAAGCGCTTTACACTTTACTCCCTGGCAGACTTGTTCAATCGACCACCATCTCGACTTCTACGGGAAGCATTCAGCCATGCTGCAATTAATGCACGAAGACTATTCGTACACAAATATCCACCACTGTCTATAGCCAAACATAAATTTTGTACACCAATGTTGAAAAACAGCTAAAACTTGAAGTGTATTTTTGAGATATCCCCGTGTTTTCCCGCCAACTAGGCCTTGCAATCTGTATTTGTAATGACTAAATGTCGAACGACTTAGTGTTTATGACTGGCCTACGGCCCCACGTGCTGGTCTGTGTTTTGGTAGCACCTGATGGGTCAGGGATCAACCCCAAGTTACTGCCAAATGGCGGCTTTTCCAGAGGGCTTTGTTCCTACCTGAGAGAACTGAGTGGTTATCAGTTCACCAGGTGGGCTTAATATAAACAAGCGGTTTGTTGTTCCATGGGTGGTTGGAAGCTAGTTTATCATGAATACATTTCATTAACTAAATAAGAATTTTTCTGAATACACAAACAGGAATATAAAACTCACATCAACATTTCAACCAATGTGAGTTTCGAATTCCCAGTTGTGTACTAAGACATTTTTTTATTTAATCATTCTTCCAACGCGATGAACATTTTCACAAACATTTCGTTAATGTTTGCATTGTATATCTTTATGTACAGGTATATACTGTCTGTACTACTGTTTTATACAACTTGACATACAATTCTTGAAAAGTAAACGTGTCTATCATTACTGTCCCTTGACACACCTGACGGTACACACACATCTCGTCTCACCTCCTTGTTATCCCTTGACACACCTGACGGTACACACACATCTCGTCTCACCTCCTTGTTATCCCTTGACACACCTGACGGTACACACACATCTCGTCTCACTTCCTTGTTATCCCTTGACACACCTGACGGTACACACACATCTCGTCTCACCTCCTTGTTATCCCTTGACACACCTGACGGTACACACACATCTCGTTTCACCTCCTTGTTATCCCTTGACACACCTGACGGTACACACACATCTCGTCTCACCTCCTTGTTATCCCTTGACACACCTGACGGTACACACACATCTCGTCTCACCTCCTTGTTATCCCTAGACACACCTGACGGTACACACACATCTCGTCTCACCTCCTTGTTATCCCTTGACACACCTGCCGGTACACACACATCTCGTTTCACCTCCTTGTTATCCCTTGACACACCTGCCGGTACACACATCTCGTCTCTCCTCCTTGTTATCCCTTGACACACCTGCCGGTACACACACATCTCGTCTCACCTCCTTGTTATCCCTTGACACACCTGACGGTACACACACATCTCGTCTCACCTCCTTGTTATCCCTTGACACACCTGACGGTACACACACATCTCGTCTCACCTCCTTGTTATCCCTTGACACACCTGACGGTACACACACATCTCGTCTCACCTCCTTGTTATCCCTTGACACACCTGACGGTACACACACATCTCGTCTCACCTCCTTGTTATCCCTTGACACACCCGACGGTACACACACATCTCGTCTCACCTCCTTGTTATCCCTAGACACACCCGACGGTACACACACATCTCGTC
Source organism: Escarpia spicata (assembly GCA_963995525.1). Taxonomy (NCBI): domain Eukaryota; kingdom Metazoa; phylum Annelida; class Polychaeta; order Sabellida; family Siboglinidae; genus Escarpia; species Escarpia spicata. The sequence goes on from OZ023212.1 coordinate 18,626,561, forward strand.
TCACCTCCTTGTTATCCCTTGACACACCTGACAGTACACACACATCTCGTCTCACCTCCTTGTTATCCCTTGACACACCTGACGGTACACACACATCTCGTCTCACCTCCTTGTTATCCCTTGACACACCTGACGGTACACACACATCTCGTCTCACCTCCTTGTTATCCCTTGACACACCTGACGGTACACACACATCTCGTCTCACCTCCTTGTTATCCCTTGACACACCTGACGGTACACACACATCTCGTCTCACCTCCTTGTTATCCCTTGACACACCCGACGGTACACACACATCTCGTCTCACCTCTTTGTTATCCCTTGACACACCCGACGGTACACACACATCTCGTCTCACCTCCTTGTTATCCCTTGACACACCTGACGGTACACACACATCTCGTCTCACCTCCTTGTTATCCCTTGACACACCTGACGGTACACACACATCTCGTCTCACCTCCTTGTTATCCCTTGACACACCTGACGGTACACACACATCTCGTCTCACCTCCTTGTTATCCCTTGACACACCTGACGGTACACACACATCTCGTTTCACCTCCTTGTTATCCCTTGACACACCTGACGGTACACACACATCTCGTCTCACCTCCTTGTTATCCCTTGACACACCTGACGGTACACACACATCTCGTCTCACCTCCTTGTTATCCCTTGACACACCTGACGGTACACACACATCTCGTCTCACCTCCTTGTTATCCCTTGACACACTTGACGGTACACACACATCTCGTCTCACCTCCTTGTTATCCCTAGACACACCTGACGGTACACACACATCTCGTCTCACCTCCTTGTTATCCCTAGACACACCTGACGGTACACACACATCTCGTCTCACCTCCTTGTTATCCCTAGACACACCTGACGGTACACACACATCTCGTCTCACCTCCTTGTTATCCCATGTACAAAACCGGATTGGTTTCTTGTCTTCCGACACTGCTTTCGACACCTTCTTCATAATCTCCTACAAAAACAACACATTAACACAGTGCAGTAAAATGAAGCTTAAGAACCCTTTATATCTTAGCCCGTTTTTTAAGTCCCCTTTTCTCCACCCATTTAACAAAAACATGAATATTTGAGGTCAGTATGTGGAAATGTTGTTTCTGTTTTCAAAATTATAAGCTAGGTGGCACCACTGCACTATATGGCATTATACTGTTATTTTGGGCTGGATCTGGCTGACCTGTAGTGTAGACTTATTATATATGATATCAGTAAGACTTATATATAAGTCACACAAAAAATAAATGATTGGTTATTTAAAAAAAAACTTTTTATCATGATTTTTTTAACGCACTTAAGGCCAACAAACCTGGCCTTGTAATATTGAACAACAGTGGTGCATTATTCAGGTATTTCTACACACACAATTTTTCGGTATCTGATTAAACAGCATCTTGACATATAACATTTCACTCACATATTCTCCCTTCTTCGACTTGTCATTGCCCCTGACAACCAACTTCTCCAGTGCCTCGAGTTTCTTGCCAATGTTCTCCTCATCCTTGAGTCGAAGCTCATCAAAGATGATCTCCATGTCACGCATTGGGTTGATGTCACCCTCAATGTGGGTGACATCCTCGTCCTCAAACACACCTGAGAGTACACAAGACAGTTGTCAACACATTAGCACATGTATTTGTAATCAAACACACCTGACAGTACACAAGATAGTTGTCAACACACCAGCATATGTATTTGTCATCAAACACACCTGAGAGTACACAAGACAGTTGTCAACACACCAGCATATGTATTTGTCATCAAACACACCTGAGAGTACACAAGACAGTTGTCAACATATTAGCACATGCATTTGTCATCAAACACACCTGAGAGTACACAAGACAGTTGTCAACATATTAGCTCATGTATTTGTCATCAAACACACCTGAGAGTACACAAGACAGGTGTCAACATACCAGCACATGTATTTGTCCTCAAACACATGTGACAGTATACAAGTCAGTTATCAACATATCTGCACATGTATTTGTCCTAAAACACACCTGAGAGTACACAAGACAGCTGTCAACATATTAGCTCATGTATTTGTCATCAAACACACCTGACAGTATACAAGTCAGTTATCAACATATTTGCACATGTATTTGTCATCAAACACACCTGAGAGTACACAAGACAGCTGTCAACATATAAGCTCATGTATTAGTCATCAAACATACCTGAGAGTACACAAGACAGTTGTCAAAATATTAGCTCATGTATTTGTCCTCAAACACACCTGAGAGTACACAAGACAGCTGTCAACATATTAGCTCATGTATTTGTTATCAAATACACCTGAGAGTACACAAGACAGGTGTCAAAATACCAGCACATGTATTTGTCCTCAAACACACCTGACAGTATACAAGTCAGTTATCAACATATTTGCACATGTATTTGTCATCAAACACACCTGAGAGTACACAAGACAGCTGTCAACATATTAGCTCATGTATTTGTCATCAAACACACCTGAGAGTACACACGACAGCTGTCAACATATTTGCACATGTATTTGTTATTAAACACACCTGAGAGTACACAAGACAGCTGTCAACATATTAGCTCATGTATTTGTCGTCAAACACACCTGAGAGTACACAAGACAGTTGTCAAAATATTAGCTCATGTATTTGTCATCAAACACACCTGAGAGTACACAAGACAGCTGTCAACATATTTGCACATGTATCTGTCATCAAACACACCTGAGAGTACACAAGACAGTTGTCAACATATTAGCTCATGTATTTGTTATTAAACACACCTGAGAGTTCACAAGACAGTTGTCAACATATTAGCTCATGTATTTGTCATCAAACACACCTTGAGGATATACAGTAGAACGTTGCTTTATGGTCACTCTGGGACAGTCCCAAATTAATTTTGTAACAGTAAAGTATATGAAATTTTTCCCGCTAATGTGGTCATCTTGCTATTCAGGTCGCTTTTGCCTAGTTCCACAGGATACCTTAATAGTGAGGGTCCACTGTACAGGAAAGTGATAAACACACAAGTCTTTGACCTCAAACAGACAACAAAAACTAATTTACTTTAATCTACTGATGTTTATTATCTTAAGCTACGTATTATTGTAATACTTTTTGAGCAAGTTTTTAACCCGAACGCACTGCTCATTACAAATGTATAATAATTAATTAATTAAAACAATTAACTGTGACAAGACTGACCAAGAACATGGACACTCACGTGACATGTGAAAGAGTGCATCACAGGCAGATATATGAGAGAGGAAGGCATTGCCAAGACCTTGTCCTTCATGTGCGCCCTTCACAAGGCCAGCGATATCAACAACATTCAGGAACGCAGGTACTTTGCTGCAAGGCAAACACAACACCCTTAAAATTAACTGTCTAACTGAGAGCTGAAAGTAGTAGAATTATCAGCTGGTCATGCCAGTAACATGCAATATAAAAGCACTTAACCAACTTTGCCCTTCTACTTGTCAAAGAAAAAATGGGCCAAGAGAGCCCTGAAGTCCTTTGAACTATATGTGACCCCGGCTGACCAAATGAGTGATAAGTCAGAAAAATTGTAACATTGTTTTCTTACATTCTTGTAAAGGTTGGGTAGGGTGCTTTACACGGTTTCAAAAATTATGACTACTACAAAAATTGGAGAAGTTATGGAGCATTGAACACGGTATGAGACAAAAGGTGAAAAAGAGAAAACAGCTGTTGAAGTTTTACATTATATATGCAAATGGATTGCATGGAAATATTACATACGACATTCAAATTTGGCACACAGTAATGACAGTATGTATGTTACGTTGCAATGATACACTGGAAGTACAAATGTGCTGTTATAAAAACTTATGAAGTTATGCCAGATTATGTCTTTATGTGTAAACATAATGATAACACAACATGACTGTGAAGGTTTTGCATATGCACATGGATACTATTGGATAGCATGGAAATATTGAGTGTATGGCATTCAAAGTTGGCTTATAGTATGCATGTTGTTAACGGATAGTGCCATGATACACTAGAAATTTGGTGCTTAGCTAATTATACCATTTTATAAAAGATGTATTACATCAGAATGTATCACCCCAGTGCAGACAATGCCTGAAGCCCACTAAGCACTCACTCTCCCACACTGGGCAATAAACAACAGCCCAGCCCTGGCCACACCAAGACTGACCAACAATATAACAATAAACTGTGGCCATGAGTGACCACTCCAGCCAGTGGCTCACTGACCACACACTGACCTAAATTCAGTGCCAGGCTAGCCACCCCAGTGATTAGAGATAGGACACAATCCAGTTATAAATAGAGATCAGTGCGAGAGGCTTACAGCAATAGGGAAATATTAGGAAAAATTAGCATTTTGGGGGCCCTGGTGTGCTCTTTGAATTACTCAATCAAACAGATTTCCCGTGCATAGTGGCAGTACCTAAGATATGTATGTGCAAAATTAAAGAAAAAGTTGGTGAACAGTTTTTGAAAAAATAGACAAAATGTGAAAATTTACTAGTTTTGGGGGCTCTAGGGGGCCCTTAGAATGAATCAATCAAACACAGATTCCCCGTGCATAGTGGCAGTACCCTAAGATACATCTATGCAAAATTAGAGTAAAAGTTGCTGAACGGTTTCCAAGATATGGCAGCTAACGGTGCGCGGTGCATGCAGAGGGCATAAGTCCATTGGACCTTCGGCCCAAAGGACTAAAAATTGGGGGCCAGAATTTCAAAGAGAATGTCCAAGAGCCTTACTCATATGGTGGTTATTTTAGTAAGCTTGTTGGATCTAGTTGCTAGACGTGTAGTGCTATAATGGGTCTGTCAATTACAATCAAAACGTCAGTCAGTTAGGTTGGTTGCATCACACTCTGAAAAGCACAATATTTATCAGCCAAGATGTACACACCTGACAGGTTTGTAATATTTGCACAGAAAATCATATCTCTCATCAGGTACCGGAACTCGACCTGCAACACATCATGTGACATACACATCATGTGACATCTAATACTCATCATATGACATAAAACATACACACCATTTGACATCTGACAAACATACCATGCGACATCAACATATATGGATGTGACATCTACCATACACACCATGTTACATCTAATATACACATTAAGAAACACAATATCTGGAGTGAACAAAACTGATGCAAGAATCTGTCAATATTATCTCAGATTTGGAAAATGTTTTCCTTTCCAAATGCAGAATTTGTCCATAACCAGATGCTTTCCATAACCTGACCCGAAAGTGCGATATGGCCTTAAATGAAAACAAAGTCATGAAGTTATTTCTATCACATTGAATTGTTAATGACAGGCACTAACTTTCATTTGGATCAATCGTGCAGAAAGGAAAGTTCTCGGCTGCAGCTTGGCTCTTTGTCAACACGTTGAAAAACGTTGATTTCCTGCAAAAACAACACCACCTATTGTTTCATGAAGAACAATGCATCCAAAATGCCCAACTGTAGTTGCTCCAGTTCACTCAGCTGCATGATGGTGGATATTTGTGTATGAATAGTCTTTTCACATTAATTGCAGCATGGCTGAATGCTTCCCGGAGAAATGGAGATGATGTTCAATTGAACAGGTCTGCCAGGGTGTGAAGTCAAATACCAGAAAATGTTATTAACATTAAATATACCACTGAAAATACCAAACATACTAACATTTAAACAAATCACTGTTTATCATCAGACCTGCATTCAATTCACTTTTATCAATTCCAATTCATGTGTATTTACCAAGGATCAATTCCAATTCAATTCCAAATAGATTCTGAGAGACAGCCGAGAACTGCTAGACAAAGAATTGCAGCCCATGTTTTGTCTGGTGACAAATCCTTTCTTGCATATAAATATTGGTAGTTTTTGTGATGGTTGTTTTATTTTGGTTTTTGACCAAAAAGACACATCCGAAAACATTACAATTTAACATATATTTGGTAGTTTATATGTGTCAATTTCTATCGAAAAACATTGTAAATTTATTTTCTTTTTCGACCAATTCATTCAATTCATCTTACTTTAGGGGATTCAATTCCAATTCGTGCATTTTGTTGATCGATTCAATTCAATTAAGAATCGAACCCAGGTCTGTCTGATACTTCCACAACTTCCCCCTACAAAATTAAACTTCACCTAGATGCAAGTTTGTTGCCTTGGGTTGTGACATTAGTATAATCACATCTATACAATAACTTACCCAACATTTGGCAAGCCCACAATGCCAACCTTCAAGTTGGTTCCAACTCGACCAATCAAAACAAGCTTTTCCTCAGCGGCGGCTCCTTTCTTTTTTGGTGGCATTCTGGATCAGCTGCATCAAGAAACAAAGGCAATGTGTCAACCTCACACAATCGACATCATGTAAACATCCATTCAACATATGTAGTACACTTTTAACTTGAAGTCAATTTGTGTTTTTTGTTGGGAACATAAATCGATGCTTGTGTAGTTGTGTTGTGGACAGTTTTTGCGAACGTTTCTGTGGACGGTGTTTAGTATGTTGCAGACTGATGTAGACTGTGTTTAGTATAATTTACTATTTAACCGTCTGCAAATGCAGACTACCAACACTGTTTGTCAACTATTGCTCCAAATATATACTTTTGTACTTCTTCTTTTATGTTATGACCACCTTTGTTAGGTAGAAGATTTTGTAATTTTTGGGGGATAATCTTTGGCATCAGGAAAGTGAGAAGAAATGTAGTGGTGCGATTCAGACATGGGGTCAAATACATTTGTATTTGAAAGTATTTAAATATTTTTTTTTAAAGTATTTGTAATTGTATGACACTAATGAAATGAAAGTATTTGTATTTAAATACTTCCCTAAAGTATTTGACATTTTCAAATACTTTCAAAAACTTTTATTTGGGCATGGTTATTAATAAATGATAAGTTAGATTTTGTATTCACCAGTTTTGTTTAACTTCTTGAGAGTAAAAAATTTTACTGGTACATTTGACAATTGACCATATGTTTCACTCAGAAAGAAAGCCATTATGTGGAAGTCACTGAGATCATTATAAGAGCATACCAGTGAAGTCAAGATCAATTTGTTAGTTGTCACCTGTGACCAAGATGCAATTACCAACAACAGGACTTGCACTGGCATGCCAGTCTTTTGATCATGCTTTATTGTCCCTGCTAGCTGCTAAGGATTGCTATTGTGCCAATGCTTGTGTGAACTGATAAGACATATATATTTTCACTCTGGGTTGAGGGGAAGGTAGGGGCTTCCCAAGCCAGATCAATACTTGCCTACATTGTTGCAATTTTACAGCATACCAGATTTTGCCCGTCTATAAGGAATATCTCATGTAATAGTTATATACATAACCTCATGAAATTATGTCGATAAACAACATAATTATCTCGTAATATAAGATTTGTTATTGTTTTTGGTACAGGCTCTCTAGTAATAAGTATTCTGAAAAGTATTTGAAATGCTACCTAATGTATTTAAATATTTTTGCATTTCAAAGTATTTGTAATTGTATTTGAACCCCTCAGGAGTATTTGTATTTAAATACTTTTCAATGTATATGACCCCATATCTGGTGCAATTTAGTGGGGTTAGAGGATGTAGAAGGGGGGAGGGGGCATTTAGAAGATTCAGAGGTGGTGCTGGACCCTGGACTCAAAAGAATCCAGGGTGGTCGCAGATACCACTTCATGGGGCAGGCTGTTCCATTCGGCTATTGTGTGCGGGAAACATGACATCTTCCTGTACTGTGTACGGTGGTAGGGAAGGTCATACCCAATGCCATGGGTTTTCCTTGTTTTAGTTTTAGGAGGACCAGATTGGGTGGGTAGGTACAGTGAGTTTATTGTGATGGCTCCTGTTTTGTATTTATATATTATAGGGTACTGAGGCATGCTTTCCTTCTACTAACTGTTGTAACATCATAAATATAGTCCATCTGTCACAATAATGTGAGCTTTTTGTGTGTGTGAGTGTCTCACTGTTTTGCGTTAGATATTCAGACTCAGACTGTAGTGTATACGCTTGTGTTGTGCCTTGTGGCGTCGCTGCCGTAGTAAACGCTTGTCCGTGCTTGTGAGCGGTTGTGGTCGGTATTTAGTACAACCCTCTCGTAAGGCCGTAACCGATATCCCCAGTCTAAGTCGTGGTCAAGTTCAGCTTAAAGACTCAATTTCTCAAGTTGTATTGAAGACCCCTGTCCTACTCCCGAGTCCTACTCCTACCTAGGGCCTAGCCCGGTCTGACACATGCAATCCCCGGACTACGTGTGCAATTTAAGAAATATCTCTCACAGTTGACACGACAACCCTTCTCATACTATATTACACCTTACCTTTTTTTTAATTAGTTTTGTGTTTTAATTATCTCCTGATTATTTAACAAGAGAGTTACAAGCTGGCATAAGATTCAGGGGTTAATGTTTGCCAAAGCGACAGCATGGAAATTAGCAATATGGCAGAACGGAAATCGATGTCGCCACCGGGCGGCGACTACAAAATGTTGTTTTCAGAATAATCGCCAGGTGGCAGAACGTGAGTTTGTTCGATCCTCACGGCGCGCTGAGTCGAAGAAGTGCGTTCGTGCGACGCAAACGCAACATCGGGCGAATGCCGGTGTGACAGCCGTGGGTGTTTGGAGGAAGACTACATGGTCGCCGTGCCCGCCGAAGAAAGCAGCCATTCTGTTGACCTTCCTGCAGCAGTACGCAGACATGGGGTCAAATACATTTGTATTTGAAAGTATTTAAATACTTTTTTTAAGTATTTGTATTTGACATGAAAGTATTTGTATTTAAATATTTCATAAAGTATTTGAAATGTTCAAATACTTTTTCAAATATATAGGACGTGATTATCAATAAATGACAACTTAAAATTATTCTTGTTTGAATACTTAAGAGTTGAGCAATTTTACTATGTAATTTGGCAATTCACAATTTTTCCGCTCAGAAATAATGGCAAGGTAATGCCATTATGTGAGAAGTCATTGAGATCACTGTATGAGAAGCCAACATCACCTTACTTGCCAGTTGTCACTGTGATGCAATTAGCAAAAAGGAGACTCTGTTGCACTGGTCTGTCTGTCTTTTGGTCATAGTTTCCAAGCCCCTGCTAACCAAACTACCTACCTGGTACATAACCAATGTGGCAGTGGCTGCTAAGTCTAAGGCCAGCTGTTGTGTCTAATATTTGCTTGCTGTCTGTGGGTTAAGTCAGGTGGTACCATCATCATAAAAGCCAGGTTCGTTGTAACTGCAAGTTAGTTGCCTATGAATTACCTATTGTTGTATATAACATCATTTGAATTATGCCAATAAACTACATATCTCAATATAAGACTTGTTTTTTTTAGCTATATTGTAATGTAGTCTGAAAGTAAAAAGTATTTGAAATACTTTCCAATGTATTTGTATTTAAATACTTTTGCATTTCAAAGTATTTGTATTTGACTCCCTCAAGACTATTTGTATTTAAATACATTTCAATGTATTTGACCCCATGTCTGGTAATACGTGTGGTCAGTGTAGTAGTGTCCGACAGCGGTGAATGTAAACAAATCTACACCACACATATCTACACATGCACGCACGCGCTCACGCACGCAAGCATACGCACGCACACACGCACGCACGCACGCACACACACACACACACACACACATAAACACCCACTTGATTTCCCATCAAATTATATTATCAGACTCTCTAGTTTTTTGTTTCAAATATTCCACCATATTGAAAAATTGCGAAATAGCATGTGTCTTAATTAAACACACGGACACACGCACACACGCACACACGCACACACGCACACACGCACACACGCACGCACGCATGCACACACAAGTGGTGGTGGTGGCGGCGCAGTGACTAGAGTATGGGACTCTCAATCAAGAGAATCCGGGTTCGAATACTGTGCGGTCGTTTTGAACATTGTGCAAGTTTGTGTATTCCATATTGCACCAGATCACATAGCTGTATGAATGAGTACCTAGCTATAGACAGTGGTGGATATTTGTTTATGATTAGTACTTACTTACTTATTTACTACCCGATATCCTCTCTGGCATTTAGGGCAGCAACGAAGTTCCTCCACCTCTGTCTGTCTCTGGCCATTCGCTGTATGGTGCCCCAGCTGTGGTTAATTTCCCTCAGCTGTTCTCCTCCATGTTGTCTTTGGGCGCTCACGTTTCCGTTTTCCTTCAGGTGTCCACCAAACAGCTGTTTTTGTGATGGCGTCTGCATCCATACGAAGGACGTGTCCAATCCGTATCCAGCGTTTTTTTTAAATGATGGTGGACATATCTTCTTGCTGGCATTGTGCATGCAACTCCTGGTTGGATATGGTTCTTGGCCAGAAGATCCTGAGGATTTTTCTGAGGCAGGTCGTGTGGAAGGTGGATAAGTCATTCTCCAGCACTCCGCCCCATACAGCAATGTTGACGCACGCAACTCTAGAAAATTCTGGGTTTTGTTCTTGTGCTGTATTGTGCTGATCAACAAACTGCAAGTAAGCTCACGAAGGCACCCCTTGCCTTGTTCTGTCTGTAGTGGATGTCCATGCCAGCTACTCCATCTTGGGTAATGACACATCCAAGATAAGTGAACGGTTATTTATTGGAAATGTCCTTTTTTCTATCTTCACTTCACATGTTAACATTCAGGGTCATTATCATGTATGTTGGAGTTTGCATGTTTAAGGAGACAGATTACGGCTAGTAATCAACTACACATGAGGTTGGCGGTATCCCAGAGTGCCTCTGGTGTGTATTGCAAAAACGGTACAAAACACGGACGGACACTTACAGCTAGTAACGTTTACTGGGTACCCGTTACATCAAAGTACAATATTTCTCCACCTTAAAATAGAATTATTCTAAAGCACCATCTCCGACTAATATAGCAAGCTTATACTACGAGTAACTGGGTGAATACTAACAAATTCAAGTTAACAACAGGTTGGATAGCTCGAGATGAACGCCTGATAGCAGCTGGCAACTGAATGACAGTCCGTGTTGATGACCCTGACACGTTAGATGCCTTAGATGCTTGTTCTGTTTGCCCTTCATGACCTACTGGATCGATCGGATCGACTGGATCGACCACCACAGGCTCTGTCTCAGATGTCACGACAATGGGAGGTGCAATCGCGACATCGCTCCAACCTTCTGGTGTAGCTGGGTGGTCATCATTCACGACCATGTGGTCCACATGAACGGATCGCCTTCTGTTTCCTGGCAGTCTGACCAAATATGTTAGTGGTTCTAAAACTCTGGCCACCGTTCCCAGTGTCCACTTCTACATTCCTCCTCTCCTGTTTCTGACTCTCACTCTCTGGTAGACGTCGAACTTGCGAAGGCGTGAATGAACTCCATCATGCTGTTGTTTCTGTTTTAATTGCCGATCTTGCACTTTTGCTTCGATACTGGGTTTCGACATCGCAAGTATGGTGCGTGGCGCTCGGTTCAGGAACAACTCCGACGGCGTTTTATCGGTAAGCGAATGCGGTGTGTTTCGGTTCTGGAACAGTATGACCGACAGTCGGTGCTGCAATGGTAGCTGGCTGTTCGATTTTGCAAACATCTTCTTGAACGTCTGGACATTCCTCTCCGCGAGGCCGTTCGTCGCCGGGTGGCAAGCTGGACACAATATATGCTTGACGCCATTCAATCTCAAGAAACGACAAAATTCCTCGCAAACGAACTGAGGTCCGTTGTCAGATACCGCCTCACGTGGTAACCCAAATGCTGCGAACATCCTTCTCAGTTGCACTAACGTCTTGCTTGCAGTAGTGCGAGACATTGAGACCACTTCCAGCCACTTTGAATGACTATCCACCACGACAAGAAAGTTCTGTCCGTCCTTTTCTGCAAAATCGACATGGATACGTTCCCATGGTCCCGTAGCCCACGGCCATGGAACAGTGGTGCTACATTCGGCGTGCTCGCTACCTGGCTGCATTCCCGACAGTTTCGGACACAGTCCTCGATATCCGCATCAAGGCCAGGCCACCAGACGAAGCTTCTACCGATCGACTTCATTCTAACCATGCCCGGATGCATCACATGCAGTTCTCGTAGTATATGTTCTCCACTTGATCCCTGCCTGAAGACGTCTGAAGAGAGGCTGCAGCATCGAGGACAAGTTGGCCTTGAACTTCGCGTAATATGGACTAGACCAAGGAAATTCTGCAACTCCGTCAACTTGTTTGGCCTTGGTGCCTTTGGTGCACTCTCGATGTGCCTCAAGTACTGCACCTTCGACTTCAGAAACCTGCACTTAGCTTTGTTCAACTTCACCCTGTTTTGGTCTAGTCATGCTAGCACCAGATTCAGTGTTTTTAGATGATCGGCCTGGTCTTCACCCACAACGAGAATATTATATATGAAGCAAATCACATTTTCAATGCCACTCAAGATTTTGTCCATAGTCGCTTGAAAAATTGATGGTGACGTCTTCACGCCATATGCTAGCTTGCGCATTCCGTACAGCCCCTTGTGGGTGTTGATTGTTAGCAGAGGAATCGACTCCTCGCACACTTCCATCTGATTGAAGGTCCCACTCAAGTCAAGAACCAAAAACAACTTCGGCGTTTTGTTTGTCTAAGCCAATTTGGTGAACAAATCCTGCGTTCTAGGAAGCGAATACTTGTCATCTTCGATTGCTGCGTTCAACAACTTGAACGTCGCACCGACATCTTGCCGTTTTTCATTTTTGGAACTGACTGTAGGGCTTGCCCATTCACTAGACTCAACACGATGGAGAACGCCAATTGATTCAAGACGCTCGAATTCACTCTCCACGACTTCTCGCTTGGAATAAGGCACCGGACGCACCTTCTGGAAAACTGGCCTTGGATCTAGTTTCACTTTAAGAGATGCAGTGTAGCACTTAATCCCCTCACGTGACTCGTTGAACAAATTCCCCTAATCAATCAACAACTGGTCTACCTCTGTAGCGATTTGGCGATTGACAATGAAAATTGCCCCCCAGTCAAGTAGTATCTGCTTTAACCAATCCCAACCCTTCAATGCTGGTCGTGACCCTTTCGCCACAAACACCTGCAATGAATGCTTGTTATCACGATATCTGACAGGCACACACCTGCCAATGGGATTAGTTCCCCGGTGTACGACCTTAGCTTCAGACCGGTTTGTTCTAGTGGAAAGCTACGCAAGACATTTTTGTACACATTACCCGGTACAATAGACACCGCCGCCCCAGTATCTACAAGCAGTGACACATTGTGTCCATTTAACTTCATGTCCACACGTATGCCTCTCTTAACCTCGCTAGCTGTGTACACTCCATGTAGACCTCACTTTGACTGCCATAAACATCAGTAGCCTCATCAACATCATCATCATCATCAACATGAGAAACCTCTCGGCCTGCACTGATTTCCCTTCGGCCTTTATAGCCTTTGACTTGCAATTTTTTGCTACATAACCAATTTTACCACACAAGTAAAATTGTTGATCAATGAATTCGCATTTAGCAGCAGAATGGTGTCTTCCGCATCGGAAGCACTCTCGGTCGGCCGGCACCACCGTCTGCTTCTGTCTTGATGATCCCCGACTAGTCACGTGATGCACCGCTGCCGTCGCCGATGGAGTATCTTCGGGTTTTTCATTGAACTCTGCTGAGCTCGCAACGGCCATTTCCTCGGCGATCGCCGTCTGATAAGCCTCACTGAAGGTTAGCGAATTGTCTCTGAGAATTAACTTCGCTTGTACCGCCGACAAGTTCAGGCCCTTTACGCACACGTCTCTCAGAGCCTCATCTTGATAATCACGTGGGTACTCACATTCACCGGATAATTCACGCAACGCCAGCGCAAACTGCGCCACTGACTCTGAAGGCCTACGCAGTCTGTTCATGAATTTGTTTATCAGGCCTATGATTGTTAGTTGCTGTTTGTAAACCGTGGTCGCCGCACGAATTACCCCATTGTAGTCCGCATTTGCCGGTGTGTCCGGCTTCACTTCGCGTAGCATTCAGCGCCAACGTTTGACAGGAAAATGCTTTGACATCTGCGGATAAGCCGTTACTGATCACGAAGAACTCGAACCGTTCAACGTAGTTTTCGAACCCCTCCCTCTGTTCCACATAGGGCTCGAAGCGGGCGCTCTTCACCGACATGCTTAAGTTCGTTTCCTCGTTGCCACTGTTATATATTGTGGAGTTTGCATGGTTAAAGGGATTCTTTGTAAGCTAATATGCATTCGAGGTATACCGTATCAAAACGTATTAATTTCCCATAAGTACTTTCTCAGCTACTTATGTCTTGCATGTTTATGCATAATTTGGGTGTTATCTGCGCAAAAAACCGATAAACAGTTGTGTTTACGCGAATCATTTTGAGCTTGAGCTAATATGCGTTACTTTTAAAGTTTTGTAATTTTAGAACGTTATTTATTTCCATCATACAATGGCCATTTTATTTGTTATCGAAACGGGAGTTCAACAGAAACAAATTCAATATCTTTTACTCTAAATGATTGACAGAACAAATAACTATTGCACTCCCAGTACAAAATAAAATAAGTTTTTACACTGATGCAATATATTTTAATATTTTGTCGACAATAATGTTATGCCCTTTATATATCTACATTTTTCAAACTAAAATTAGTAAAAGCAAACCATACATAGATAGGAAAGTACATAATCACCCTATTTTAATACTGTAGATTATATCAGTGATGTGTAATGTATTTGTACTGCTTATGGAAATAGCAGCTGGATTTATGGTGCAAATAAAATGGTTTAATTATTGCCTGTTTCTCGGCTTCAGTAAGTTTCTGTTATCTAAACGTTTCATTTAAACTTCACTTCAAAATGTATAGCCCGATGTATCTAGTGAAAAATGAACATGATAGTACCATAGTTTTTATATTCCAACAAAAACAATGCCAATCATTCAGTATGACATCGGCGTCGCCATCGGTGGCTTCGTACATGGAGAGGTAGTGTTTTTTCTTTTAAATCGATCCGTCTGTCATGAACTATTGCTTTGTTCATTCTTCGTTTATTCCATATATTTTTCTTCTTTACTTTACTGTGACAAAATTAAACAGCAGCTGGTCCACGTTTCATTTTGAGAATTTTATCGGTCACGACTCATTCGCATGGCGGTGGCTAATCCATATACACACATATTGATGACGTATTTCTTGCATCTATTAACTCGGCGTAGCTAATCGAAGTCTGACGGACATTCCCGAATATTCATGAGCATGCCTTATACGGATTGTGCGCACGTTATTTTTTCAATATATTGTCAGGGTCATTAGTGATTTATAAAACAAAATTCTAATGAAATAAAGGCATAGAATTAATAATTGCGTACATTACAAAGAGATTAAAATTCTCAAAGAATCCCTTTAAGGAGACATATTACGATTAGTAGTCAGCTACACATGAGGTTGGCAGTATCCCAGAGTGCCTCTGGTGTGTATTGCAAAAACGGTACAAAACACGGACGGACACTTACAGCTAGTAACGTCTACTGGATACCCGTTACATCAATATACAACAGTCCTGACTTTCGTCTTCTTCTGACTGGTTCGCAAACCAACCTGACGGCCAAATCTGCTAATGCGGGTTGTCTAATCCTGGATGTGTTTGGGAGTGTTGGACAGGACAGCAAGGTCATCGGCAAAGTCCAGGTCTTCTAGTACAGAAAAGGGTGTCCAGCGAAGTCCTCTTGGTACATTTTCTGTCGCTCGTTGCATGACCCAGTCGATGACAACATTGAACAAGACAGCTGACACAAAACAGCCCTGTCTTACACCTATTTTAACCTCAAAGTGAAGATCGCTGGTTTCAACATTATAGGTGAAGTTGGTGTAGAAAGCTTTGGTGATGTTGACGACGCGTTGTAGTATTCGGTATGGTCTAAAAATGCGCCAGGGGCAGTCTCTGTGGATGCTATCAAAGACTGTCTCAAAATCTATGAGGTTTATGTACAATTGTCTTTGCCGCTCTGAACACTGTTCGAAAGGTCTACTTCTATGAATAGTCTTCGTTCATTAATTGCACTGTAGCTGAATGCAGTGGCGTAGTGAGCGCTTTCGGCGCCCGGGTACAATACATAATTTGGCGCCCTCCCCCGCCGCGACACATATTTTACATGTTTCCTTACCGAGCAAACTGAACTGTTCGTGCAACAGAACAATTTGAAAATAACTTGCAGGAAAATGTGTACATTAAACTTAGTTTTATTGAAAATACTTACGTGAACATAAAAATGTATTTTATTCGATGTGAACTGCTCGTGGTAAAACAATAATAAATCACAAATTACAAACAATTACCACATTTGCAAACACACAATAAGTATGTATAACGCGCATCAAAGACGGACTACACACCAAGGCCGCTTTTTATTTTTGATTGTTGTAAACTGATCAATCGCTTGTTCGAAGTTTCGTTGTTTTACAGTCGCCCTCTCTAAGCTGAAGAGGGCCAAGCCACTGAGGCGATCTTGTTCCATGGACGCTTGCAGATACGTAGGGATTAACATCACCTTACTGAACGAATGTTCACACCTAGCCGCTGTCGTGATCAACATTTATTTGTAACGTGACACGTAGATTCGTGAAAACCACTTCACCGAATGACACGATAAAATAAGGCTACTGTCGTGGAGTGTTTTAATAAGCAGGCTTCAGTCGCCGATCTCCGAATGGAGTTCAGTTCCATCCAAATCAGTATATTATACTGTTTCTAGATTCGACAGTTTTGGCAGAAAGTGAATCAGTCAAACCTTGGTGGTCTCCGTCTATGAGATCTACCGTGTGTCTGTCCAGCAGAAAGCCACATTTGGCATTCCGTTCCTGTTCGGCCGAGAGACCTTCATCTCGTGTTAGTTTTCCGGAAATCCTTTTTGGTCGTCCCTTCTCTGAACTTTTACTCCGCAGTCCATGCATCACTTCGTGCCTTCCTCCACACAGCTCACGCGTTGTGAAGTAACTGGCCGCACCCCACTGGTGTCTGGCGCGCCAGGGGCGCTGCTAATGACATTAATCGCAATACCCCCTTGCAGATCCTTTTGCAAAAAGCTGAACAATTTAAGCTGTGACAATCATCTCGTTGCTTTTCTATATTCGGTTATTTTCTTTTCGGCCAATCGTGACTCATATTACATGTTTCAATTATCCAAAAGAATGTCACAATAAGGCGTTCCTGACAGGCAGACTGAACATCAACCAAGTAAAAATTTCGCTTGTCAAAACTGAAGAGTAGAACTGGGTATGTAAGTTGACTGTCAATTCGGTGCCCCCTGCCTCCGTGTCACTACGCCACTGGCTGAATGCTTACCAGATAAACACAAATAGGGCTCATAGGCGATTGACATAGACGAACCAATGTATTTCAAACGTGTCAATATTTAGCCCACGGTCAACGTTAACTACCAACGACCGCCACATAAACTACAAAATGCGTCGTTGTTTCCCCGACGCTGCCCCAATCGCTGCAAGCCGTATCGGATTTTACGATCCATTGGCAGGCTATCACACTGGGGAGTTTGTGCGAAATCAGTGACATTTAGAAGTAAAGATGAGGCCATGGTCACAACATTAGTAGGCCTACATACAACTGCTCACTCGATGAGGAAGCTACGACGCCTCGTATCTAAACAAGTGAGTGTAATTTATTTTGTTTCCACTAAAAAGTCAGGCTGAGTTGTGAAAAGAAATAGACAACGCGTGATGAAAGACGCCACATTTTCTTAGTGAAAATCCATATTTTCACTTGAAAATTCTATTTTAATACGCATAAAATCGTAGGACGTTTTTATTGATTAATTAGCATGTTGCATCCTTATTCTAATCGAGTATTGCCATGCATCTACCAGGCTATCAAATATACCTATACATCTACCAAAATCCGCTGCGTTTTGTGGAAGTTTACCTAAAATCGAACATATTTGCTCTACAACCACCAGACATTTGTTAGTCGATCTTATTAGTCGCTTGTGTTACATGTAGGCCTACTGTTCGGTAAGTGGAAGAATTTCATTGTTAAAGTATTTCTAAATATTTTTAAAGACTCGAAGTCATGCAATGCTGAAAATGTACCACTGCCACGTGTCCAATTTGCTGCCACTATTGGGTAATATGATCACTTTGTCAAATTGGTGGAAACGCATGGCTGTGAAACGAAGAAGAAATGGTGATCTGATCATATATAACAGCTTCTTATACATCACCTGGGTTATTGTTACCAGAAACATAGACATGTGTGCGTGTGTGCGTGTGTGCGTGTGTGCGTGTGTGCGTGTGTGCGTGTGTGCGTGTGTGCGTGTGTGCGTGTGTGCGTGTGTGCGTGTGTGCGTGTGTGCGTGTGTGCGTGTGTGCGTGTGTGCGTGTGTGTGTGTGCGTGCGTGTTTCGGGTACGCATAATTTAATTGCATCCAATGCACGTCATATGGTGTTAGTGGTCTCGGTTTGACATCACGTTGTTCAGTGATGGACCAGTATCCATTTTACACCGATTTCTGTTAGACATAATAAACATTATGTAGTGATTTCACGTGCACAATGAGACTACCAATAACGACACCGTGATGTAAGTCGACAATAAAGCTTCAGTTTGACAGTAACGTGATGGCCAGAGTCACTTTGGTTGGTGAGACTCAAATGTAATTGCAGGTGGGGTTTCAACTGTTCGTGATCCCATTTTATGATTGTTGTCCACTGCATCTTGTAATTGTATATTCTACATATAATATGTCTGACTAGTGTGGTTATGAGACGAGTTAACAGGCTTTGTGGAGTTCAGTCAAGAAGCTTTTTCGCGAATACAGCTACCTCGCAACATGTACAATGCTAGTTTTTTTGTGTCTAACTTTGTGATCGTTTCATGCGACTGATAACTGTCTCCCTTAAGGGTAGACCTAAGCACAATTCGAGAATAATAAACTGGAAATGGTCAAGACACGCTTTGCAAATATTTCCTCCATTGGCAGATAACTGAGTTTTTAATTTCCGGAACGGAATTAATTTGGCCATGTCAAAGTGACCGAAATTCGAGCGAAAGACGGAGAGTTATGCACACGATCACATTCATATATCAGTTCATATTCTAATATGCATGTAAAGCTATTTTTGCAAGCATGACGTTATCACATTTACGTCCAGTTATGAGCAGGAAACCTTATTGTGTAATCCGCCAGACAGCATCGTGCTAATCCTTTGTTCATTTTGTCCAGAATGTCCCGACACCATAAGATTTACATCGCGCTGATTGGTGTCGTCACATACAGCCTCCTGGTCACGATGTTAATGCAATCCTTCAAAGGCTCGATGCGCCTGAGACCCAATGCCACGCCAGATCCGCCGACGTCCCTCAGTGTCACGACACCAGCATCACCGCTGGCGCACATCACGCTGTTCACAACGTTCAAGAACTCTGCAGGCAAGGCCGACACCTACAGGAACACCATCCGTAACTGGGCACTACTCGCGCCCTACGTCCGACCAGTCCTCTATTACTCAGTCGGAGACGACTATCTCACCGAGTTCGCCCGCATGCACGGTTGGGCAGTGTACCGGTGTCCGAAGGTGAGCAGAACTGGTGTTCCGATTTTGCGGTCGATGTTCCTTCACGCTCAAACAATCAACAAGACAACCACGTTTTATGGCTACGCGAATTCCGACATACTGTTCGACCGCAATTTGGTGCCAACGCTAGAAGCGTTGAAACACGACAGTGATAGATTCAATCAGCTCCTCGTTATTGGCAGGAGGACCAACTACTATTTCAGATATAACCAAGAAATGCATTCCCTCACTTCGATATCTCGATATGTAAATGCGGGGGCCACATTTCGGGCCGACGCACTGGACTACTTTATAACTACGCACTCAGGATATCCATGGAATTCAATTCCCGACTTCGTTGTTGGCAGAGTTGGGTACGACAACTGGCTAGTGGCAACTGCCATCAAGAGAAATATATCGGTAGTCGATGCGACTGTGACGCTTTCTGCCCTACACCAGACGAGATCAGACGGCAACTTCGCTGGCCATACAAATAAGGAGGCCGGTGAAAGAGATAGTAATCTTAATTTGGCCGGTAAATTCGATTATTCAATCGGCATTACCACGTGTTCTCATTTTGTAACATTATGGAGTCGTTTACGCGTTGTGATAATAGAGCGACCGAAAGCATATAGAATTGCACAAAAATGTGTTAGCAACAAAATGACTTATAAACCGTCTATATTGAGGTTAATTCAATTGTGTAAATCTGCTCAAAATCATTTGGATACATCTAAGCTCAATCGGTTCAAAGTACACAAAATGACTGGTAAAACGTCTACATCGAAACGAAACAATTTGTTTACATCTAAAACTACGTAAATTGATTTGGCTAGGCCTACTTCTACGCACAGTTAATTCAAATTACACAAAACATCTGGCAAATCGATTACATCGAAACGAACCAATTTATTTACATCGAAAACTAGCAATGTAAGAATTGCAAAACCGTAATTACAACATAACAAACAATACCATTTTAGTGACAATCCCACACATTTAGCCAATTGTATATAATTATTATTTATATTGGAACCAGCGAGTCATTATGTATTAGTCAATTAACATATGGTGTAAAAGGATGCTCATTCCATAAATAGTTGTAAAAGAGTTGTTAGTCTATGCAAAATTTCCCCAGCAGAATCGCTTAAACTGTAGCAATTATTATAATAATATGGGTGAAAACAAATTGGGGTATATTTTTGTCATCCTGCAAAAAATTGAACATATCCAAACAGAATGGTTTGGCGTCTTGCCCTACATTACTCTAGGAGTGCGATTTAGTGGAGTGAGGTGCAGGGGAACCACACTATTGACGTCATCCTTGATACTGTGCAACAAGTGACCTGAATAGCGAGGTGTGTAAATTAGCGGGACTAATTTCTTATACGGTAGTGTTAAAAATAACTTGGAACTGTCCCACGGTGATCTTATTTGTGAAGTGGCTGTATTACCGAGGTGACCGTAAAGCGAGGTTCAACTGTATGTAGAATGTTAAGGAGATTAGGACACATAGGCACCTTTACTGTTCAGAGTTGGCGATTAAGCCTGGCCTCAAAACAGTCCAGGGTATTAGCAGGTGACACTTCTTGGTTGTTCCACTCGGCTATCTGTAAATGTTACGTGGGGAAAATTACATCTCCCTGTACAATGTGCGGTGGTAGGTCATTCTCGGCGGCATGGGTTTTCCTAGCGTCTGTCTTTCGGGGACCAAATAGAGGGTGCAGGTACGTCGAGTTAATTCTGATGGTTCCTCTGTTATATTTATATAGCATACCGATACGTGCCAACTTTTGAGTTTCCAAATCCAAGACGGGTCCGACGCCGAGTGGTTGAACTAGTTTGTGTGTGTGTGTGTGTGTGTGTGTGTGTGTGTGTGTGTGCGTGCGTGAGTGAGTGAGTGTGTGCGTGATTGTGTGCGTGGGTGTGCGTGCGTGTGTGGTGCATTTTGTACTATAATAAAAACAGGTACGACTGAAATACTGACGGGTACGGCGCCGAGTTGTAGACCAAGTTGGTGTGCTCGGTGAATGAAGCGGCGAATAAACGTGTATTGCAAAATTGAATCTGAAATTGTTACATGAATATCACTGTGGCGATGAGGATTAAATTCCAATAAATATATACTTCTAATCCATGTGCAGCGGCTATACATGAAATTGCAATAATGGCATTTAATATTTGTTTTATACCACCTTATATAATCTTTAAAATGTTATGTGCAAATATGCCGCAGGATGTATATAGGCTTTTGTTTCGAGTTACTGACCTTTAAACATCGCGGATACTTCATGCTGTAATACAATCAACGCGGCTGTTTCATCGTATCTACCAAGCATTCGCGGATAATGAACTTCATACGGCAATAACTCCAGAAGTAAACACAATCGCTGTGTACATCCCGCGACATTTTTGTAGATAACATTTTTATTTTTCGCGCCTGCAATTCCAGGTAAAGCCTGAGACATCAATCCTATCCGCCGCGCACAATGCTAAAGGCCTACGCGCGCTCAGCCGCATCTCCTTCCGTGACAACACCAACGGTCGCTAGGTGTCGCAACAAACTGGGCAGAAAATGTACAAAAAACAACACGACGAAAGAGGCTTTGATAAAGGTGACCGACAGGGTTAAATCATTATTGGAATAGCAGGAAAGATTTTAGAGTATATTTAATTAAGTTTGGAAAACGTGTATGCAACGTACATGAACAATATTTACTTATTTGATCATACTTGCTACCATATAGATGCCACTTTGGCATTCGATGTTGCGATCGCTCTAATTATGTGTATCACCAGTGGATAACGCATATTTTTGCAGCTCAAATGGATTAAGAATGAGTTACGCTCAACAATGGGGCAGAAAATGACGAACTTCCTTGATTGCAGGGTGCAATGTTTTGAGGAAAGTTGACTTTTCCTCAATAGTTGATGACCGTTCGCTGAGAAAATCACGAAAGGTGGTACTTTGATTATTGTGTTTGCTGACGAGCTAGGCATAGTGGGTCTGTGTGAATGGTGACAAGTCCGGACATGTTAATAATATTAAAGGTCTTATTAATATAAATTTCACTCAGTGCGCTGTGGTATTTGCAGTATTTCCGCCACGTAAACTACAACATGCGTCGTTGTTTCCCCGACGATACCTCAATCGCTGCAAGCCGTATCGGATTTGACGATCCATTGGCAGGCTATCACATTGGGGAGTTTGTGCGAAATCAGTGACATTTAGAAGTAAAGATGAGGCCATGGTCACAACATTAGTAGGCCTACATACAACTGCTCACTCGATGAGGAAGCTACGACGCCTCGTATCTAAACAAGTGAGTGTAATTTTGTTTTCACTGGAAAATCAGACTGAGTTGTGAAAAGAAACAGGCAACGCGTGATTTGAGACGCCACATTTTCTTAGTGAAAATCCACATTTTCACTTGAAAATTCTATTTTAATCCGCATAAAATCGTAGTACGTTTTTATTGATTAATTAGCATGCTGCATCCCTATTCTAATCGAGTATTGCCATGCATCTACCAGCCTATCAAATATACCTAAACATCTACAAAAATCCGCTGGGTTTTGTGGAAGTCTACCTAGAATCGAAAATATTTGCTCTACAGCCACCAGACGTTTGTCAGTCGATCTTGTTAGTGGCCTACTGTTCATTGTTAAAGTATTTTTTAAAGACTCGAAGTTATGCAATGCTGAAAATGTACCACTGCCACGTGTCAAATTTGCTGCCACTATTGGGTAATATGAGCACTTTGTTAAATTGGTGGAAACGCATGGCCGCGAAACGAAAAAGAAATGAAGATCTGATCTTATATAACAGCTTCTAATATATCACCTGGGTTATTGTTACCAGAAACATAGAAATGTGTGTGTGTGTGTGCTCGCGCGCGCACGTGTGTGTGTGTGCGTGTGTGTGTGTGTGTGTGTGCGTGTGCGTGTGCGTGTGCGTGTGCGAGTGCGTGTGTGTGTTTAGTTTTGGGTACGCATAATTTTTACATGTAATGCATTTCGCATATTGTCCAGGACTTGTGACAAATACGACCATGGAAATAAATCGAACAAGTTGATAGGTC
Source organism: Escarpia spicata (assembly GCA_963995525.1). Lineage (NCBI taxonomy): Eukaryota > Metazoa > Annelida > Polychaeta > Sabellida > Siboglinidae > Escarpia > Escarpia spicata. The sequence continues at coordinate 18,650,236 of OZ023212.1, forward strand.
TCGATTGATTTTATGTACGAATGCATTCATCTAAGCGGCAATGCTACGATGTAATGATTTCATCACATCCAAGACACGTTAGATGGTGTTGGTGGTCTCGGCTTGACATCACGTTGTCCAATTATGGACCAGTATCCGTTTTATACCGGTTTCTGTTACACCTATGAAACATTATGTGGTGATTTCACGTGCACAACCAGACTATCAACGACGTCACTGTGGTGTAAATCGACAATAATGCTTGAGTTTGACAGTAACGTGATGGCCAGAGTAACTTTGGTTGGTGAGACTCAGGTGTACTTGCAGGTGGGGTTTCAACTGGTCGTGATCCCATTTTACGATTGTTTTCCAGCGCATATTGTAATTGTATATTTTACATATGTGTCTAAACTTGTGTGATTAGGCGACGAGTTAACAGGCTTTGTGGAGTTCAGTCAAGAAGCTTTTTCCCGAATACCGCTGCCTAGCAACAGGTACAGTGCTACAGTTTTTGTGTCTGACATTTGTGATCGTTTCGTGCGACTGATAACTGTCTCCCTTAAGAGTACATCTAAGCACAACTCGAGAATAATAAATTGGAAATGGTCAAAACATGCTTTACAAATGTTTCCTCCATCGGCAGATGAATGAGATTTAAATTTGCGGGACGGAATTTAATTGGCTATGTGACCGAAATTCGAGTGAAAGACGGAGAGTTATGCACACGATCACATTAATATATCAGTTCATATTCTAATATTCATGTACAGCTATTTTTGCAAGCATGACGTTATCACATTTACATCCAGTTATGAGCAGAAGACCCAATTGTGTAATCCGCCAGCAGCATCGTGCTAATCCTGTGTTCATTTTGTCCAGGATGTCCCAACACCAGGTTTACATCGCGCTGATTGGTGTCGTCACATACAGCCTCCTGGTCACGATGTTAATGCAATCCTTCAAAGGCTTGACGCGCCTGAGACCCAATGCCACGCCAGATCCGCCGACGTCCCTCAGTGTCACGACACCAGCACCACCGCTGGCGCTCATCACGCTGTTCACAACGTTCAAGAACTCTGCAGGCAAGGCCGACACCTACCGGAACACCATCCGCAACTGGGCACTGCTCGCGCCCTACGTCCGACCAGTCCTCTACTACTCAGTCGGACACGACTATCTCACCGAGTTCGCCCGCATGCACGGTTGGGCAGTGTACCGGTGTCCGAAGGTGAGCGATTGTGAAAGTGTTCCGATTTTGCGGTCGATGTTCCTTCACGCTCAAACAATCAACAAAACAACCACGTTTTATGGCTACGCGAATTCCGACATACTGTTCGACCGCAATTTGGTGCCAACGCTAGAAGCGTTGAAACACGACAGTGATAGATTCAATCAGCTCCTCGTTATTGGCAAGAGGACCAACTACTATTTCAGATATAACCAAGAAATTCATTCCCTCACTTCGATATCTCGATATGTAAATGCGGGGGCCACATTTCGGGCCGACGCACTGGACTACTTTATAACTACGCACTCAGGATATCCATGGAATTCAATTCCCGACTTCGTTGTTGGCAGAGTTGGGTACGACAACTGGCTAGTGGCAACTGCCCTCAAGAGAAATGTATCGGTAGTCGATGTGACTATGACGCTTTCTGCCCTACACCAGACGGGATCAGACGGCAACTTCGCTGGCCATAGATATAAGGAGGCCGGTGAAAGAAATAGTAATCTTAATTTGGCCGGTAAATTCGATTACTCAATCGGCGTTACCACGTGTTCTCATTTTGTAACATTATGGAGTCGTTTACGCGTTGTGATAATAGAGCGACCGAAAGCATATAGAATTGCACAAAAATGTGTTAGCAACAAAATGACTTATAAACCGTAATATTGAGGCTAATTCAATTGTGTAAATCTGCTCGAAATCATCTGGATACATCTAAGCTCAGTCAGTTCAAAGTACACAAAATGACTTGTAAATCGTTTACATCGAAACGAAACAATTTGTTTACATCTAAATTTGGCTAGGCCTACTTCTACGCACAGTTAATTTAAATTACACAAAATATCTGGCAAAACGATTACATCGAAACGAACCAATTTATTTACATCGAAAACTAGCAATGTTAGAATTGCAAAACCGTAATTATAACATAACAAACAATACCGTTTTAGTGACAATCCCACACATTTAGCCAATTATATATAATTATTATTTATATTGGAACCAGCGAGTGATTATGTATTAGTCAATTAACATATGGTGTAAAAGGATGCTCATTCCATAAATAGTTGTAAAAGAGTTGTTAGTCTATGCAAAATTTCCCCAGCAGAATCGCTTAAACTGTAGCAATTATTATAATAATATGGGTGAAAACAAATTGGGGTATATTTTTGTCGTCCTGCAAAAAATTGAACATATCCAAACAGAATGGTTTGGCGTCTTGCCCTACATTACTCTAGCAGTGCGATTTAGTGGAGTGAGGTGCAGGGGAACCACATTATTGACGTCATCCTTGATACTGTGCAACAAGTGACCTGAATAGCGAGGTGAGTAAATTAGCGGGACTAATTTCTTATGCGCTACTGTTAAAAATAACTTGGAACTGTCCCACGGTGATCTTAATTGTGAAGTGGCTGGCTGTATTACCGAGGTGACCGTAAAGCGAGGTTCAACTGTATGTAGAATGTTAAGGAGATTAGGACACATAGGCACCTTTACTGGCGATAAAGCCTGGCCTCAAAACAGTCCAGGGTGTTCGCAGGTGACACTTCTTGGTTATTCCACTCTGCTATCAGTAAATGTTAAGTTACTTGTGCGTGGGGAAAATGACATCTCCCTGTACAATGTGCTGTGGTAGGTCATTCTCGACGGCATGGGTTTTCCTAGTGTCTGTCTTTCGGGGATCAAATAGAGGGTGCAGGTACGCCGAGTTAATTCTGATGGTCCCTCTGTTATATTTATATAGCATACCGATACGTGCCAACTTTTGAGTTTCCAAATCCAGGACAGGCCCGACGCCGAGTGGTTGACCTAGTTTATGTGTGTGTGTGTGTGTGTGTGTGTGTGCGTGCGTGTGTGCGTGTGTGCGTGTGTGCGTGTGTGCGTGTGTGCGTGTGTGCGTGTGTGCGTGTGTGCGTGTGTGCGTGTGTGCGTGTGTGCGTGTGTGTGCGTGTGTGTGCGTGTGTGTGCGTGCGTGTGTGGTGCATTTTGTACTATAATAAAAACAGGTACGACTGAAATACTGACGGGTACGGCGCCGAGTTGTAGACCAAGTTGGTGTGCTCGGTGTATGAAGCGGCGAATAAACGTGTATTGCAAAATTGAATCTGAAATTGTTACATGAATATCACTGTGGCGATGAGGATTAAATTCCAATAAATATATACTGCTAATCCATGTGCAGCGGCTATACATGAAATTGCAATAATGGCATTTAATATTTGTTTTATACCACCTTAAATAATCTTTAAAATGTTATCTGCAAATATACCGCAGGATGTATAGGCTTTTGTTTCGAGTTACTGACCTTTAAACATCGCGGATACTTCATGCTGTAATACAATCAACGCGCGGCTGTTTCATCGTGTCTACCAAGCATTCGCGGATAATGAACTTCATACGGCAATAACTCCAGAAGTAAACACAATCGCTGGGTACATCCCGCGACATTTTTGTAGATAAAATTATTATTTTTCGCGCCTGCAATTCCAGGTAAAGACAGTCGCTAGGTGTCGCAACAAACTGGGCAGAAAATGTACCAAAAAAAAACACGACGATGAAGCTTTGAAAAAGGTTACCGACAGGGTTAAATCATTATTGGAAAAGCAGAACAGATTTTAGAGTATATTTAATTAAGATTGGAAAACGGTTCATTTCACGTAAGTAGTATGGTAGGTGGTCCAGCGTGCACCGTTTCCGTTCACTTGAGCAAATCCCATGTTAAGAGATAGGGATTTTGCACCAGACCGCGCCAAGATTAATCAATGGTTAATCAGCGTTGGCGCGTCCTGGTGCAATAGTTCCGGCTCCCATGTTAAAAGATAGGGAAATTAACCTATATTTTTCGAGGGTTCGATTTACCCCAAATGTCTTCAAAAAAACTGTCCTACCAATTTTCCCCATGTTAAAGGATAGGGAATTTTCTCCATGTTAAAGCATAGGAGCTATTATCGTAAAGGTATGCGACCACTTTTTGAATTTTCTCCGTGTTAAAGGATAGGGAATTTTCACCATGTTAAAGCATAGGAGCTATTATCGTACAGATATACGACGACTTTTGAAATTTTCTCCATGTTAAAGGATAGGGAATTTTCACCATATTAAAGCATAGGAGCTATTATCGTAAAGGTATTCGACAACTTTTTGAATAAAACAAAATATACCGAACAGCATTTGAATATGTCACACAATAGACTGCTTGACCCGTAGGCCGAGACTCCGCCAAGGGATCGAGCCCTTATTTGGTTGACAATGACATGTCGAAAATGTGGTGTTATAATAAGGCGTAATTTATAATAAAAGGATTATAAATTCAACGGAGTTTGTTTTATATGAAGTAATGTATACGAAATGTAGATTACATATAGGACTATGTTATATCAGAACCTATAGCCTCGTTTTTTCGAACAGAGCGACCATCTTGAAATTAGACCTTTGGTATCATTTCCGTACGGTAGTTTTTCTCCATGTTAAAGCATAGGAGCTATTATCGTACAGGTATACGACGATATTTTGAATTTTTGGCGCGGATCAAGCGACGCTACTGGAGACGTGTCTGGATTTGTTTGTTTATTGTGCGCGGGAACCGCACTGTGATTGTACAATACCAGCGTTTGCGGCTATAAAATCTCGTACGCGGAGACGTGTCTGAACTTGTTTGTTTTTGTGCGAGCGCGAGCACGCGCACCCTGTATGTCATCATTAAACTGCTACGCACAGTAATTTTGCGTGTGAGGTTGAGTTGCTTATACAGATAGTGCTTTGGTTAGCCATTGTTTTGAGCTTTCGCGCTTGGATATAATCCCACCATTTGATGTTATGGTCAGTGACGTTATAGCGAGTGAAACATTTCCCTGTTAACCGGTATAAACTGGTATGAATTCGTAATGACTGCTCTGTGACTGAGTGTTGGAAGAACATCTCAATATTCGACCCGTGATAAAACATATGAGATGCCAGTATTTGTCATACGAGATTTGTACTTACCAGCCGTATCACAGTTGATAGCCTGTTTGTAAACTGTTTTGAAGGGGTATTCCCTGTTCAAGTCTCATCTATTTTCCTCGTTGTTATTATTAATGAAGTAAACACATTCGACACGCTATGAGCGATGCGCTATCGGCGAGCCACGTTGTCAACTCAGTGCCAGTGGCCATGACACCAAAGTTGTCAAACCTCTTTTTTAAACAGGCGCTTAACAAAGTGAAGCTTTATGATAGAACAGTACAGGTGTATTAGCTATCGTTTGTAAGAACTATATCGAACACCAGTATCAATCAGTATAATTCAAACAAAACTGATAACGAATGCTCTGTATGTTCGAAGAACAATAGACTAGTGTTATTATTATTATATTAGGTAGTGATTAAATTCGTGTCTCTTATAAACCCGTAC